>BKZX01028515.1:36015-52494 GCA_014362285.1 Fagus crenata
AGGAGATGGAAAACCTCACCTTGATCACTTTGTTGTCATGCTCCTTTTTCCTGATTTCATATCATTGTAAATAAGAGGATTGCTAGCAATGCATCGATAGGAAAAACAAAATTAAAAACGTGGAAACTGAGAACAAATTCTAGAATCTAAAACATCTATTCAAAGAGATAGAGGGTTAGATCGCAGCAACTAAAATTTGGCAAATTTTAGAATCAGATAATAATTTTTAAAAAAGAAATAGGAAAAGAGAGAAACTTGGGGTTTTAAAAAAAAGAAAGGAAGTGTTTCTTAAAGAGATAAATTAGAGACTGATTAAATTTAAAGTAATATAGTCACAACCATAGTTCATTAATTTAAAATTTTATTTCTCTCGACCATGGAGACCCATCAATGTATCTTCAATTTTATAACGCATGGAGGGGGCTCCTTTTTTCTAGACACTGACGACTCTCCTCATCTTCCTTATTCTTCTTAAGGTATGTACAGTTTGATTTCTTGACTTATTTGCTATGAGAGCAAAAATTTCAAAGCCATAAAGGAAATCAACACCCACTAATATCTAGAAAAAGAAAATTACAAAACAGGCTATACTACACAAATTTTCACCAAATATAGGATTTAGAGCAAGTTAATAACACAAAATCTTCAGTGCTGCCTTTGCCATGCTCTTACTTTGGATTATTTGATCTCTTAATACAAACTTTGGGTTAATATTAAAGAATATATATACCACGACCAGTAAGTGGCTTAAACTAATGCTCAAATACATTGAGGGTAAAAGAGGGGGAGAGCTGGACTTGTCCCTTTAACAATTGTTGAATATAAAATTTCATTGATCCTATTAAGTATCAAATTGATTAGGTGATTAATTGAGATCTAAAAAAATCCTATATGCCAAATATTCAACCTTTAATAGTTCCAAATTGCAACGACCAAAATATCATCCCATAAGCTAAGCCAGGCTTATGAAGAAAAAGAAATAAAATGAATTTCAAAAGGGAACTCACCAAACTAATTATGCAATTCTTTAACAATTTCATCTCTTCATGAAAACTTTGTTTGTGTCGTACTAACCCAGCCTCAAGTTTAGACTTTCTCTTTAACTAAAAACATCATTTGTAACCCCATTACATCTCCAATTGTGTCTCCTATCACAATTGCCTTGTGAGCATCTGGCACTTTAGGACCTAGTGCTTTTGCATGTTCATTACCACCAGCCTGGAAGTACCATATCAAAGTAAAAAATCAAACGGTAAACTCAAAGATTGATTAAATAAAGCATGTCTCAAACTTGAGCACAAAATGAAGTCTTACTCTGAAATATTGTAGGCTAGAAAGCAATATCGAATCAAAAGTCGGAAGAGCAAAGTACTTACCTCTATTATTGCTTTGCATTATTCCAAGCGGTACCTATAATTACATCAACATGAACAAAAGAAAATCCCTATTTTTTAATGAATCCGTCAAACTCATAATGGAAAATAATCACAACATCTATCAAATTCATATCATGAAATACCCAAGGGAGCAAGACACTTACCAGCACCACCATATTGTTTATTATAGTAATGGACAGTAAATTGGCGTACGACATAACTTTGTAGCAGAGCTTCTCCGGTTCTCCATAGCTTTTACATATTACTTGCTACCTCAAAACTTGTTGATAAATTCCTAATTGACTAGAGTTTTTTCACCAACGATTTTGTCAATGCCCTTGAAAGTAAAAATAAAAAATAACAAATGATAGTGTAGTCAAGTTCTAATATTAAAATTTAAAAGAACAATTACATAGCAAAAGAGTAAAGGGAACTTCAAACATAGTGCAAGCTGTTAATCTCATTCCTCAAATAGAATAACAATTTCTGGAATATATACCAACTCAGTTCTTTTAACAAACAGGTAGAGCACAAAAGTTAAACAAAAACTTGAAACCAATTAATTAAGACCTTATATTCACTTAGTTCTTTTTTACAAAAATGTAGAGCTCAAAGTGAAACATGAAAAAAAATACTCACATCATTTGCAACCCACCAAAAGAAAATTAGCCACAAATCAAAATTGGACAATAACAACAAAATAAGTTCGAACAAAAAACTCACCTTGGTGGGACTTTCAGATTCTGGTAGTAATTGGGCGACTTCTACAAAGGTGGAGAGAGAGAAAAAATAATATAATCCTCATCATCTTAATCTAAATTATATTTTATTTGTTTAAATTAATTAAATTTGAACTATATTAATCTTTTTCTTTGTTCTATATAAAGAGGGCCATCTTTTTTCTTTTTAATCTTTCTTATAGGCATTTCATCAAACATATGGAAACATAGACGAACAAAGATTGAGATTATCTCCCGACCCAACAAAGCACTTTGCTTGGCGGAAATCCATAGTAAAAGAGACATCAACAAAACCCAAAACCCGAAGAAATTGAAATCAATAGGAAATGGGAAAAACATGGATAGAAATATTGATTTCTTAGTCAATGGCAAGAGAGAGGATGGAAAAATAAACACCCATCATTCCTCTCACACAGTAATCAAAGCACCTATAACCCAAAACCCGCCAGAAAACCAAAAATCGACCATGACCCAAACGAACTCACCGAAACAAATCAAACAAAAAACCAAAACAGAAAATGGACAGTAAAGATGGACATTTTAATTCTAGTTGTGGTAACTGAAACATAGAGAGAGAAGAGGGGAAGTGAGAAACGGAGAGGGAGATGAGGGGAAGGGAGAGAAAGAGTCAGACACGTCGCATGCGTGAAGAAGAAAACAGATGTGAAATTGTGTTTTTTTTTTTTTAAACTTGAAACTCCCAAAACGACGTCGTTTTGGGAGACTTTAAGGGTATATAATAGTGTAACCCATAAAAAAAGGTTTAAAAAATTATTTTTTTTGCTCAAATTTTTTTTAAAGAGCATTTATTTGTACACTTAAGAGCATAACTTTCTGCATTTAAATTTATTATTGACACATAAAAAAGTATTTTTTTGCTCAAATTTTTTTAAAGAGCATTTATTTGTACATTTAAGAGCATAACTTTATTACCACTTGAGTATTCGACCCAATAGTAATCCCATTCCCTAAAAAGCCTCACCCCTCTATGAGGATGTGGGTTCGATCCTTGAGATCTTCAAAATATATGTGTGTGTGAGTTTAGATTAGAATTTCTATCATATTTCACAAAAAATAAAAATAAAAATAAAAATAAAAATAAAAATAAAAATAACTTTATTAATTTAAATTTATTATTGACACGTGGCAAAGATTTAATATATACAAATAAATTGATGACATATGGCTTAATATATCCACATATGCCTATAGATATACCACGTGTCGAGCAAAAGGCATTGTCATACCACATGGAATATATATATTTCCCAATGAAATACATTCTCTAATCTTGTGAAACCTCAAATTGATATTCTTTGTTCTTAAATATATACTTGATTCTTAGCAAAGCTTTAACTATCATAATGTAGCAACTAGCACGACATTATCTTGCTTGAAACTAAACTAATTAACCTGTTCTCTAAGCCAAATTTTTTATTTTATTTTATTAGCAAGGATTAATTTGCTTCCATTACTAGTACATAGGTACATGGGCCTAATATGAGTTTAGGCATCTTAGGCTATAATATCTTTTCTAACACCAATATATTTAGTTTGATTCCCTCAAGAAATTTTTTAACTTTGCTAATTTGTGCTAATATTAGTAACATCAATTAATAATATATCAAAACATTTTATCCTATTTTAGGCTTTTGATTCATCAAGCCACCCGAATTAAACTGAAGTTACAAATACAAGTTAGCTGCATAACTTCATTTTTATTGGGGTTGCAAATCTTTTTTACATATCAAACATGTAATATTTTAATACTACCATAATAGAAAAATAAAAAGCAGAAAAGAAAAATAAAAAACAATGCAATGCAAAAATGTAGAATGAAGAACAACTTCATGGGCGAACATCTCTGAAGAAAGCTTGGTTAATCAAATACAACTATTTTACTCTTTCATGTTTCAGTTTCTTTATTCATTTGTACCGCCTTCTTCCAAATTTCTTGGCAAACTGCTCCAACTCTCTTATGGTCAGGTCATGCCCAATAATGAAACCAATTATTAATCCACTTCCGTATCCCATCATTATGACTACCCAATCTGATTTACTGGGGAATTTTGAATCTTCACCTTGTTTGGAAATCAACGATGGTTGTGTCGATGTCTCGGAAATTTTGCATTTGTTGGTCAAAGGACTACCACATAATCTTGTGTTCCCCAAATATGAATTATTTTCAAATGTGGAGAATTGTTGACCTTGTGGGATAGGCCCCGTGAGATTGTTGTTTGAGACATTGAAGAACCCAAGGAATGTGAGTTGCAATAATTGTTGAGGGATCTCTCCTGAGAGTTGATTCTTAGAAAGGTCCAAAGATTCAAGCTCCGATAAGTTCCCCAAAGAGGAAGGGATACGACCGGTGAGAATGTTGTTGGATAAGTTGAGCAAATGGAGCCCTTTTAGATTTGCAATACCTTCTGAAATTTCTCCTTCAAATCTATTGTTTGAAAGATCAACGACTATAAGAAAATCTTGGATCTTTTCATATACTGTCTCGATGCCTTTGTTTGTCATTTCCATTGAGTAATTAAAAAACACAATCCATGAGGCTTCTAGTGTCATGGCCCATGTGAATGCATTCATATATGTCAAGTTGTCAAAATTGGAAACTTTCATGAAGTTCCAAATTTGGAAGTATTCCGATGGCAACTTACCTGTGAATTTATTGTGAGAGACATCAATGATTTGCAACTTAGGGAACTCAAGATTACTTTCAGGTTTCCCAATTGCACCATGGAAGCTATTACATTGCAAACTTAGAGCCCTCAACATTTGAAGTTTTCCCAACCAAGAGGGAAAAATATCAATGAACCGATTGTTACCAAGAAGAAGAATCTCCAGCATTTTGCAATTGGATAATGATCTTGTTACCTGCCCTTCTAATTGATTATAACTCACATCCATAAACTTCAAACTACACCCTTCCTTGTATGTTGTAGGGAGTGTGCCATGGAAATTATTCTTCTGTAAATTAAGTGACAATAATGTGCTCAAGTTGCTCAAACATCGTGGAAGCATGCCACTCAAGTTGTTGTGTGAGAGATCCAGTTCTTCTATAGAGCTAAGATAGCAAAACAAAGGTGAGATTTCTCCGGATAGTGTATTGTTTTTTACAATATAAAAGTGGATGGAAGGTGGTGGGATTGGGAGTGGCCCATGCAACTTGTTGGAATAAAGGTCCAAAATAATTAAACTAGCCCATGGAAGAACAAGCGGGGTGTGGTTGAAAGACTCAAAACCTGTAAGGAAGTTGCAGCTTAGATCCAATACCATAAGAGTCTCTTTCCCTACGTTGAATATCCATTTTGGTATTTGACCATGAATTTTGTTCTCGTTGAGATACAAATACTCCAATTCATGCTGGTAACGTAGGAAAATTGGAAACTCGGTCAAGTTACATGCAATCAATACTAAAACGTGAAGCTTTGGAATATTGGTGTTGAAAGTCGAATTGATGGGGTATGATAAATGGACATTTGAAAGATAGAGATAAGTCAGATTTTTGAGCTTCAGAAACAATCCAAAGTTCACTGGGCCACTAAACTTATTATCATAAAGGTACAATAGAGTTAGATGTGTGAAATTTACAAGCCAAGACGGAATTTGACCAGTTAATTGATTGCCCGCAAGGTCTAAATAGGTAAGTTGGGTCAGGTTCTTAAGAGAAGATGGAATGTCACCATTTGAATTAATATGACTTAAGTACAAAAGGGTGAGTTTAGTTTGCTTACCAACCCAAGACAAGGTCTGTGGATTGAAAGCATTGTCGGAGAGATCTAGCCCAACGAGTTGTGTGAGGTTAGCTACAGAAAAAGGGATTTGCCCACCAAAATTATTATATGCAAGACTCAAATAGATGAGATTGCTAAGGTGACCAAGTGAAGTTGGTATAAAACCAGAGAAACTTGAGTTTCTAAGCCTCAAAAATTGAAGGGGACTGCTACTGTTAAATTTAGGTAGATACCCGGTAAGCTTTTGATTATATCCAACATAAAGGGATTGAAGCTTCGGTAACTTGAAAACCTCTGAGGGAAATTCACCGTACAGTCCGCAATCTTCCAGGTCAAGATACATCAAAGAAGACAAGTTTGCCAAGATATGAGGTACCTGGGAAGATATGTTCACCTCAGTGAGATAAAGAAGTTTGAGGTTGGTTAAGTTCTCAACAAGACTTTTTAGGCCGGGTTTCTGGAGCTTTGTTAAAGGATTAAATGACAAATCAAGGAAAACCAATTTGGAGAGTTCTAAGATTTCTGTGGAACTTGACCACTAAAGCTTGAATAAGAGAGGTTGAGATGTGTTAAGTTTGAGAGGTACCTGATACTTGGGGGAATTTGAGAATCTTTGAAGTTATTGTCAGCGAGATTGAGCTCTTGAAGGTGAACAAGGTGGAAAAGGCTGCTGCTAGAGTTGATGGAGCCATATAGATAACTGCTACTGAGGTCAAGGCCAATCACATGACCTGTACCTCTATCACATAGGACACCATCCCATGAACAACACTCATTCATTTTTCCAGAGTTCCAGGATGAAACCTTTGGATAAGCAAAGGGGTTATACGAATCACTCACATTAATTTCAAAGCTTTGCTTCAATTGCAACAGGGCTAAACTCTCAGAATCACTGCACAATGGCTGAGTTGAAAAAGAGGAGCAGGTATTTAGGAAATCAGACATTAACAAGAAGAAAGGCAAGAGAATAGGAATGAAGAGACACATTGATGACCCCATAATATATGTCTTAAAAATCTTTGTATAGGACTCTAATAATTTAGTAACTAGGAATAAGCTGCTTTTATAGACAAGATTTTCATATAATAACGTCTTGCATGGGTATGTTCACTTGTAACAATACAAAAATGCACTGGACCATTTTGTTGCGCGTTGAGCTGTTGTCTCACATATAGAAAAAAGGATCTTACTTAAGTCAAGTCGTCTGACTCCCTGCCAAATTTGCAAGACGTAACATGTTATCTAACTTCATTTCACAATCATGTGGTTTTTTTTGCATTTTTCAACTTGAACATGCATGAATTTGGCTTCATTCAATTCAATCTCTCTCTCTCCATAGCAATGCTTTGATTTCTTGTAAAGCTACCGTAAAAGACCGGCAGTACGTCTACTCAAACACGATGTGATTATTCCACCAAAAAGTTTTCTTTTAAGTTTTAATTCAAAACATTCAATATGTATAATCACAACAAGAAAAAGAAACCTATTCTTAGATAAGAGAAAGAATGAACAAAGAAGATCAAACACATGATCCACTGAAAATTTCTTATGGTTGATAAGATCACGAAGGAAAAAGAAATCACCATTTAAAAAAAAAAAAAAAAAAAAAATCTTATTCTTTTCAGGTCTTTGTGAGTAAACAAATGAGCATTATTTAAGAAGCCTAAATTCTGATATGTTTCCTTTGGTTGCGGAAAAATAGTGAAAAGAAAGATGAAAAATTTATAAACCTAATTTTTAGAATTTTATGCTAATGTCAATAGTTGCCCAAAATAAAGGACTTGGTCAAGTTACATTTTAAACCTTGTTTTAAATGGTTTTAAATTAAATCTAGATTTTGTAAAATTGCAATTACAACCTTAATTTTTTTTTTTTTGGAAAATGTCCAATGATGAGTCACTTTCCCCTTATTTGGCTTAAACAAAAATGCCAGTTAGAAAATAAATAGGTGAAATAGAAATTGATGTTGCCCGATTTATGGAAATTGATCTAACCAATTCAAATGACGGTTTTGCCTATTATATATCCACTTGATTCCAGAAGTCTTTGCCTCTCATTGCTTAACCTATCCCAAAATAATGTTCCCCTCTACTTAAGTTTTGGAGAGAGTACGATCTAATCAACGAACCTAAAAATTTATGTCTACTTTCTTTTGTGAAATATATTTTTAATACTTTTTAAATCAAATGTCAAGTTTTCATTGTATTTCTATAATACACTTCAAATGGTCCTTAAAATTGGGATATGATAAAAAAAAAATTTAATAAGAAAATGGAAAATTGGGTGGATATGTATAATGGAGTATTTCAACTAACAATATGAGTGCACTCTAGATCAAACATTCATAAAAAAACAAAAACCCAGAAAATCTAAGTATACAAGTAAAAATTAATGCTTGATTATCACCATAATAACCAGCATATATACATATCAATACAAAATAGTATATATTAATATATGCATCATCCACAAATTTGTGTTTTTGTTTTTTTTTTTAGGTATAAATGCATGCAGAGAATATTAAAACATATATACAGAACCACATAATAAATCGATATCTTTGATGTTAGGTGAAGGATACGACGGCCTCGGAATTAGCAATCAGCACCTTCCTCCACAACATTAAAGGAATGAAATTCATAAGGAGCGTTTAGTTTAAGGCAAATCTCCACAAATTGTACCAATGGGTTTGCCTTTACAAATTGTACCAGGCAAATCAAATAAGTTTTTTCTATAAAGCATTTGAATTAAGAAATAAGTTCTAATTTGTTAGGTCAAAATGGAGTATGTTACTTCCATTTAGTTAATTGTCAATCGTATGGCAAAAGTGTAAGTTCTTGAGTCCAAATGTCAATATAAGTTGAAGATTCAAGAAGAAGATAAGTTAAAAAGGAGTCTCTACAATTCCCATTAGATATAGTTAAAAGAAGTTTCTACAATTTCCATAGATACCTCGACTGGTCGATTCGAATTTCACTTAAACTCGACACATGCCTCAACTGCATTAGATCGATATGCAGGCCACATCTCTATTATAGACCAAAAACAAAAAGAGGGATAGACCATATCAATTATGGGGCAGAGAAATTGATTAATTATAAACTTTGAAACTTTCAATTTTGAAGGATCAACGGCCACATGGAAGGACTATGGAAAAGTTATGTGGATATTGCGTAGATGACTAATCTTTGTTGATTATTAGAATAGTAATTTGAGCTCTCTTGGATGTCTATGAGGGTGACTACTTGTGGTTTATGGTTATGGGGGTGTTTCAAGGTTTTGGCCAAGATCAAATTTGGCTATTTTCCCCATACTAGCCCACATCCTTAAGAAAAGCTAAATTAATGAGCATTTCTAATTCTGATATTGGAATTTGTTCGAGTCCTTTCAGGGCCATCGACCCTTGGCTAAGCCTTGCGTCTATCATGGCACACGTGGCTAGTGGGGTGTTACGTGTCTTTGTGGAATTAGAACGCTTGCCTAGATACCCAAAATTATATATATATATATAAATAGTAAACTTTTGTTTTCGTCCCTAATCTTTGTATAAAATTCGGTTTTCGTCTATTGACTTTGAAAAGTTCATTTTACGTCCCTGAACTTTCAAAAAGTTCGATTTTACACATGAATTTCGTCATTTTTAAAAAAATTTAGAGACGAAATTCAAGTGTAAAAACAAACTTTTTCAAAGTTCTAGATAAAAAACGAACTTCATGCAAAGTTTAAGAACGAAAACAATAGTTTAACCACATTAGGGACGAAAACAAAAGAAAAGACGTTTGGCTTGTGATGTGGTTTATTATTATAAAAACAGATTATATATATATATATATATAAAATGTAAAACAAATTTTTTTTTATTTTTTTTTATTTTTGGTTGACCTTATAATATTGCACCACATAAGTTTTTGAGATCTCACAATTTTACACCTCATTATTTTAATATATATTTTGAATTTAAATTTTATTATAAAATTAAACCTTCCATTAGAATCTTGACACATATATTGTTCCATATATATAAACACAATCATAATAAATGTCTAATACTAAAATATATTCTATATATAAACACAATAATAATAAATGTCTTTTAATAATTAGGGTAAATTACTCAAGGGATTGCAGAATGACAATAAATCTCAAATTTAAATTTGAGCCGAAATGACAATCTCACTCTTCAGTTTTGACATAAAACTGTCATGAATTTTTCCGTTAATAATTGTAACGAAATATTCTATTTTTTAAAAGAATCTCTCTCTTCTCTGGTTAGAGATTTGGTAAAATGAATATGTTAAAAAGTGGAATATTATGTTAACGTTAATAACGAAAAGACTCATGACAGTTTTATGTTAAACCTGAAAGGTGAGATCGTCATTTCAGTTCAAGTTTGGGATATATGTTAAATTTTTCCTAGCGTTGCACGGGTTGCCGACCAATAATATATAAAACCAAAGATGTTTTACTTCTTGTTGACTCCTTCTTACATGAAGATCTCCTCTCTCTCTCTCTCTCTCTCTCTCTATATATATATATATATATATATATTTACTTATTTATTTATTTCAATCCTACATTAGATTCTTGACACACAATATTTTATTTAAAAGATAGAATATATAATTTCATATATAAATACAATCATAATTTCATATGTGTGTGTGTGTGTGTTTGGTTTTGATGAGAGTACCTCAGAGAAAAAAAGAAAAAGAAAAAGAAAAAGAAAAAGAGACAGAAGAGTACCGCAAGCTAAAGAGTAAAAAGAAAGAGAGTGGTGCATGTGTGAAAACTGATAAGGTTGAAAAACATGGGTCATTTTCTTTATTGTGAGCCACATATGGAGAAAGAATGATTTCATCCCTGATTTCAATCAACAAACTTAAACGTCACTGAAAATGGAATATAGAATTTCGATGCTCAAATAAGAATAAGTCAATTGTGCTTATAGGACTCATGTGTGAGTTCCACCCTCGTGTGTGTGAGAAAGAGAAGTTCCCTAACAGACCCTCTCACATGAGAATAACACATGAGATGAGAATGAGTCCCATGTCTTTGTAGGAATAGGACCAATAAGTAAGGTTCACTCTCGTGGTAGATGGAGGAAAGACTCCTTGTAGCAGACTCGAGAATTTCTTATTTTGACTAGCTCATAAGCTTTTCAATATGGCTAAGAAAAGTGAAAAATTTCCCTCCACAAAGCTTTTTGATGTGATGTTGTTGGATTCTTCACATGAACTGATTGTAACATGTTACCAACCATGCTCAACAACATGTGGTTGTCTTCTTAAGTTTCAATTTTTCTCAGCTTTGCCTTAGATGCGATATTCTCTAGTTGATGGGGAACGTGGGGTATAAGAAAATGTCCATGTACACCTACCTTTAGAGAAATTATTCAGTCCACCCATTGTACTAGCCCAATGGTCCATCCATCCAAAAAAAGAATGACATGTGTTTTAAATTAGCGAGTCACACAATTAAGAGAAATTAAAAATATCTTTCGTTACGTCTAGCTTTCCAATCCATCACTGCAACTAGTACAGCTCCAGAATATTATTTTATTTTATTTTTAATTATTTTCTCAAGGTTCATTAAAAAGTTTGAATACCATAAATTAATTCTTTTATTGAGACATTTTGTTAAACAAATAAAATGTAAGTGAAAAAAAACAAGATTGCAAAGTACTTAACGATAGAGCTCAATCCATCCAATACAAAATGAATTCAATCCAAGTTATTCCTATCAAATACTTAATATGACCATTAAAGATCACGATGGAAATTAGAGGAACAATGAAAAAATAAATAAAAATAAAAGTCTTCAAGGAGATGTTAGGGGCGGAATTTCAATAGGACAAAAATCTGAAGAAATTAAAGAGTATTCTTAAGAAAAGAAGCAAGTCACCTTTATTTCAAAAAAAAAAAAAAAAAAAAACCTTATGGCAATACGCAAAGTGCTGCTCATATCAATAATTCAAAACTTAAGCATAAAGCTTACGAAGATATAGATACTATGTCAAGTATCCAGAAAAAAAAAAGATGCTAGGTCAAGTGGCAGAACTTGAGCAAGCTACATCCTTAAGGATTTATACGATGTATACTTTTCTTTTACTCCATTACCCATTCAATTGGACCTTTTCACACTCACCATAAGAATCAAACAAAGACAGAATGTAATACAAAAATGCACTGGACCATTTTGTTGCGCGTTGAGCTGTTGTCTCACATATAGAAAAAAGGATCTTACTTAAGTCAAGTCGTCCCCGTGACTCCCGGCTAAATTTGCAAAGATGTAGCATATTATCTAACTCCATTTCACAATCTTGTGGTTTTTTTTTCTGTATTTTCTAACTCTTAAACATGCATGTTTCCCGCCTCACTCTCTCTCTCTCTCTCTCTCTCTCTCTCTCTCTCTCCATAGCAATGCTTTGTTTTCTTGTAAAGCTACTGTAAAAGACCGGCAGTACGTCTGCTCAAACACAACGTGATTATTTCACCAAAAAGTTTTCTTTTAATTCAAAACGTTCAATATGTATAATCACAACAAGAAAAAGAAACCTATTCTTAGATAAGAGAAAGAATGAACAAAGAAGATCAAACACATGATCCACCACCGAAAATTTCTTATGGTTGATAAGATCACGAAGGAAAAAGAAATCACCATTTAAAAAAAAAAAAAAATTTCTTATTCTTTCAGGTCTTTGTGAGCAAACAAATGAGCATTATTTAAAAAGCCTGAATTCTGATATGTTTCCTTTGGTTGCGGAAAAATAGTGAAAAGAAAGATGAAAAATTTCTAAACCTAATTTTTAGAATTTTATTTTAATGCCAATAGTTGCCCAAAGTAAAGGACTTGGTCAAATTACATTTTAAACCTTGTTTTAAATGCTTTTAAATTAAATCTGGATTTTTTTAAATTGCAATTACAGCCGTAATTTTTTTTTTTTTTTTTCCTGAAAATGTCCAATGGGGAGGATAGAAAACTGCCAAGATAAAATATGCTGAGTCACTTTACACTTATTTGGTTGAACCAAAAATGCCAGTTAGAAAATAAATAGGTGAAATAGAAATTGATGTTGCCCGATTTTTGGAAATTAAGCTAAACCATTCAAATGACGTTTTTGCCTATTATCCACTTGATTCAAAAAGTCTTTGCCTCTCATTCCTTATCCTATCCCAAAAAAATGTTCCCCTCTTTTGGAGAGAGTACTCTACTCAAAGACATTAAAATTCTTGTCCTCATATTTCTGGTTCTTAGCTATATACTGATTGTGAAATGAGTACTCCCAATAAATATCTAATTATATGCAAAAACGTCATTCTTAAACGTAGGTTTGTTATGATAAATTATTTACTGAAAATTTCATAAAAAGATAAAAAAATAAAAATAAAAATTATTTACTGAAAAGATCTTCTCTCAATAAAACAATCTTAATCAGGAAAAACTAATACGAAGAAAATTGCTATTGTTTGTTTATGTTGTTAGGAATCAGTATCTTTTGCAAGAGCTGAATCATAATTCACGAAAATATTTATGGGGTCCAATCAAATTTTGTTTATTTTAATAATTGGATACCTATAATAATGGGATTGCCGGAATTTAAACTGCAATTTTCCTTAAAAATGAGAGTAGACAATATTTCTGAGTTACAAGACTTTTGACAAATACCATTGTCTTGCATGTTTTGGGTGTTGGACATGGATTTACTTTGCTTGGAAGTATATCCAATGACCTTAGAAGTCCATCATATAACAAATTGGTCCACGGAGATAAAAATGACAATGTTATCTTAAGTCTAAAACGTATCTCATAGGAAACTTTAACATATAGAAAAAAAAAAAAAAAAAAAAAATGGTTTAAATGTTTTTTCCCCTCTGATCCAAAAAAAAAAAAAAAAATGTCTACAGAATTGTCTCTTTTGGTTATCTCTAAAATGATAGTCCATTGATATCCTAAATCTCAGATAATTTGAATGTTGCCTGATCAATTGTAATATGAGTATTGGAAAATAATTTATACTTAAGACGTACCCCCAAAAATATATTAAAAAGATTGATGTCAAGCTATTTAGTATCCAATTGTATAAAAATAAAATGATCGAGTCAAACTATATTTTATATGCAGTTAGATAGTATGAGAAATTGTTAAAAAAAACATTTTTAGTTTCAAAAAATAGAGGACTACAATTTAACCAAGCAAAAATACTTCGAATATATATAATTGTATAAAAAAAAAAAAAATCAAGTCAAACAAAATTTATATGCAACTAAATTGTAAAAAAAAAAAAAAAAACATTATTACTTGCAAAAAATAGAGGAGTACAACTTAACCAAGCAAAAATACTTCGAATATATCCAACTGCATAAAAAAAAAATCAAGTCAAACTAAATTTTATTTGCAGTTAAATAGTATCAGAAATTGTAAAAAACAAAAAAAAAATATTTGTTGCAAAAAATATAGGATTACAACTTAACCAAGCAAAAATACTTCGAATGTAAGATATACAATAAGTTATTGCTCTCTGCTCCGAGTTTTAGTTTAGATTATAGATTATAGATATATGTCCTTTTCTACAATATATCATTCAATTACACTATAATTAAATTTCATTTGACTAATAACATTCCAAAACAATCACTAATAGGTGGATATTAACTGGTGGGGTATTAATACGTGGATTCCAAAACAATCAGGAAATTAATTTGTGGAATAACGGAAAAATGCTGATTCAATTAGGTGGAGGAGAAAATTTAAGAGGTCATTAAGGGAATGGGATGGATTAATCTAGAGAGTCTGATGTGGCAGGATTTGGAAGAGCCAAAAAAGCTTCTCTCTGTTCCGAGTTTTAGTTTAGATTATAGATTATAGATATATTTCCTTTTCTACAATATATCATTCAATCACACTATAATTAAATTTCATTTGACTAATGGCATTCCAAAACAATCACTAATAGGTGGATATTAATTGGTGGGGTATTAATACGTGGATTCCGAAACAATCAGGATATTAATTGGTGGGGTATTAATTGGTGGAATAATGGAAAAATGCTAATTCAATTAGGAGGAGAAAATTTAAGAG
This sequence comes from Fagus crenata, assembly GCA_014362285.1. NCBI lineage: Eukaryota > Viridiplantae > Streptophyta > Magnoliopsida > Fagales > Fagaceae > Fagus > Fagus crenata. The sequence goes on from BKZX01028515.1 coordinate 50,950, forward strand.
GTCATTAAGGGAATGGGATGGATTAATTTAGAGAGTCTGATGTGGCAGGATTTGGAAGAGCCAAAAAAGTTTCTCTCTACTCCGAGTTTTAGTTTATATTAGACTATAACCCGCGCAATGCGCAGCTTTTTTCCATTATTTTTCTAAAAATATGTTTCTGACAAAGCAACTTAACTAAGAAGAAAGAATAAATAATAACAATAATGAAAACTAAAAAAAGAAAAAAAAAGAAAGCAAAAGTGTAAAAGAGAAAATGTAAATAATTTTTCTATACGCTTAAAAATAAAAATGATCATTTTTATTATATCTCATCAAATGTATTATACTGATTTTTATTATATTTCAACAATGTATTATACTAACTCTATAAAGATAACTACCAATTACTTTCTAGCTTGGTTGTATCGATTCATTTCAATGGGGGTTTATATCCCGGGGTTATATTCACTTAGGAAAAAAAAAAACATACTTCACATCGGTTGTGAATTTCATTCACTTTGGTAAACCTCAATTGTTCCATATAGGGATTCTAAATGTTCAGAGGTTTCTCATTTTTATTTAACTTACAACACTTTGATTGTACAAATAAATAATACAATTTGTCGCATATTTATCCCATCTTTACCTTTTTTTATTTTCTTTTATTTCTCTTTTCATATCTTTTTGGGCAATTTATCACTTATAAATAATCACATAAACAATATCTGTGATCTTAGAAGTCCATCATATAACAAATTAGTCCACGGAGATAAAAATGACAATGTCATCTTAAGTCTAAAACGTATCTCTTAGGAAACTTGAACACATAGAAAAAAAAAAAAAATGTTAAGATGTTATTCCCTCTGACCCAAAAGAAAAAAAAAATAAAAAAATAAAAAGGATTCTAAATGTTTAAAGGTTTCTCATTTTTGTTTAACTTACAATACTTTGATTGTTCAAATAAATAATGCAATTTGTCGCACTTTTATCCCATCTTTACCTTTTTTTACTTTCTTTTATTTCTCTTTTCATATCTTTTTGGGCAATTTATCACATATAAATAATCACATAAACAATATCTGTGACCTTAGAAGTCCTTCATATAACAAATTGGTCCACAGAGATAAAAATGACAATGTCATCTTAAGTCTAAAATGTATCTCATAGCAAACTTTAACGCATTGAAAAAAAAAAAAAAAATGTTATTATGTTTTTCCCCCAAAAAATTTAAAAAAAAAAAAAAAAAGTCTATAAAATTGCCTCTTTTGGTTATCTCTAAAATGATAGTCCATTGATGTCAACCTATTTAGCATATCCAATTGTATAAAAATAAAATGATCGAGTCAAACTATATTTTATATGCATTTAGATAGTATGAGAAATTGTTAAAAAAAAAACATTTGGTTGCAAAAAATAGAGGACTACAATTTAACCAAGCAAAAATAACTCCAAAATTATCTAATTGTATATATAAAAAAAAAAAAAAGTCAAACTAAATTTATATGTAGCTAAATTGTATAAGAAATTGTAAAAAAAAAAAAAAAAAAGAAAGAAAAAAAAAAAAAT
>BKZX01028520.1:0-85388 GCA_014362285.1 Fagus crenata
TTCCAAGGAACCAAGAAGAATTGCTTTCTTCATTCAGACAACTTGGGGAAAGATCTCGAAATGTGATAACCTCATCAAGAGGACTCACATTAGTAAATTAGTGTTTCATGTGGAGGTGTGGTGGTGAGTCATTGTTGCATTGCGTATGATTTGTGGACTTATGTTTTTTACTGTATTTGGATTCCAGTGGGTCTTGCCAGGAAGTGCTGGTGATCTTTTGTTTGGTTTGGAGGAGTTGTTTTGGCAAGAATGCTTCTTTTGTTTGGAATTTAGCCCTTCTATGCTTGTTATGGACATTATAGAGGAAGAGGAATCATTGCACTTTTGACTATGAGGAAAACTCCGTCATTCAATTGAACACATATTTCACTAGATCATTAGAGCAGTCTTGTTCTTTAGGTTCTAGTGCTACTCTGATTCTCTCCCATTTCATTTGTAATTCTAATGGATACCTTATGTATACATCATGTACATAAGGTAAATCCTCATTTTCAATAATATTTTATTACTTATCATAAAAAATTCAGGCTCAGCAGAAAATATTCAGGATAACACAGCACATATTGGATACTCAACTTTCTAATAGGAAAGAGTAAAGCACAAAATTACATAAGTTTGCCACTAAATCTCTTATTAAGAGAAAATACAAACAAAGATCTGCATTTGCATCTGAGAAAAGGAGTTACATCAGGTCAATTCTTTAATTAAGTCATTTCAAGTACAGTAGAAGAAACCAATTAAAACCCAATCTCCATTTCCATCAGCATGTGATAGATGGCCATGGTGCAATTTTGCTACTCTCGATCAAAAAAAAAAAAAAAAAAAATGAAATAATGGTTAGTAGAATGATATTAGTCAAAAATAAAAAGGAAGAAAATCACATTTTTCTTCAGACAATAAAGTGACCAGGCAACCAGTCCAACCAGAATAATTCAAAGCCCCAAATCTTCTTATACGAACCAAATATGCAGTAAATTACCTAATTGTTAGATATAAGCATTGTAGGAAAAGATTAGCATTATTCTAATTAGCTTATAAGAATCAAATAAAAATAACCCAAATATGGTAAATGAATCTGACCCTTATCAAAGTTAAATTAAAATCAAGGCTGATATTAAGTTATACCAAAAACCACGACCCCATACATACACTAACAACTAATATAAAACCTTCAACTGCTCAAATTCAAAACTTTGTAAAAGTAACCATGAAATACACACACCCCCATTCCATATGTACTGTAAAATATATATTATAAATTTGCTAAGTCTCAGAGCCTGAAACTCAAGCACTCTTTCAAGAGAAATTTTAATATTTTGAATTAATTAATCCAAGTTCATGCAGTAAAATAAAAATACTAAATATGAGACCCATCATCCCACACAAGAATACCGAATTTCGTCCAAAAAATATAAGAAGCAAGACAAAAGTTCCAACTTTATTCTAAGCCAATGCGATCTAGCTCAAATGACACCTCCTCCCCTTGTAACAGCAAGGTGGAGAGTGAGGTCAGGGGTTTAACTTTAAGACCCACTCGATGTGAGTGTAATTACCAATTAAAAAGTTCTAACTTTGTCCTAAATAAAATCATTTGATGTCATACAAGCCAAGAGAAAAATATCATAACATACCTAAAAGCTTGAAGTAAGACCTGTAGATGATTGATGTGCCATCAATGAGCATTACTCTACCATCCGAAGGATTAGTATTCAGTGCCCTTTCTTCACACTTGGCTGAATTAAGCTGTGCATCTTGATGCAGTATTTCAGAAGGAATAATTACATTACCAAGAGAAGTTGCATTTGCAACACCAGGTAAAGACGACTTCACGTTATTGGATAAATTACAATAGCCCTGAAAAAACAAGAATCAGGTACAAATATAAGATGAATGACTGACAAACATATTATTAAAAACACAAGCTAAATCTGTCTCTTGGCTGTGTTCTGAAAGTGGAAATTTCCCCAAAAAGCTATCAAAAACTGTAAATAAATTGTGACTGTCCAGATTCCTTAAATGCTATATGTTCACTTGTTATGGATGGGCCCCATTCACCCTCTCACCACCATGATGATGTCTCACAGCCTAAGAACCAGAGAAACCATGAACAAGAAGAGATGGGTGATCATGAACAAGGACGGATGATCATGAGCCGAGCTCTGCACATACTCCTCCATCTCGTCATACATTTCATGTTCAGCATGGAATTGACATTATATGTATTTCACACTTTTATTTTCCATATTGTGCAGTGAATGCCACCATCCTTTACTCCATTTTTTTTTCTAAGTATCCTTTACTTCTTGTTTATATGATGACATTATGTATAACCTAGCCTCACAGAGGATTTCTAAAGGCCAACATCTTGAAGTTGATCTAATTTAGATTATTGTTAACAAATTCCTACAGGGTATGCCACCATCCTTCACTTCTGAATCCTCTTGAGGGAATATTTTCACAGGGTAATTTTTTATTATATTGTTTCCATTCCCAAGAAACTTCAAAACATATACTTTCAGGTAATGAAAATCGCAAAGTAACGTAGAAGCAAAGTCAGGCATCATGCATTAGTCCGCATGTTAATTTTATAACTAAGTTTATGTAAGGGCACTAAAAATGGGTGCTGACTGACAAGCCAAGAAGAGCTGTACTCATTAATTATTTTAACTATATAAGGTTTCTTCACTGCAATATTGTACATGGGGAAAAACAGGCCATATCATCATGATAGCACACACACAACACAGACAGGTATACTTACATACAATGAATAACTTATATATTCTTTCACTTAATTCCAGTAGGCCGCAATATAACCATTTACGTCCTATTGGCAGCTGAAATTATTTAATGGACAACTAGTTTTAAAAACCAATATCATTTGATCGCCACCAATCTAGTTTTCTGATGAAAATGGCATCCACAAAGACTTGCAAAGCCATTGTGGTTTCCAACAATGGCCCTACCATGGGTTCTACAGACTAAGGAATTCCTTAGCTAGGCACGGTTGAACCGACTCAGTTTCAGTCTCCTTAAGAGTAAACAGCATCTTTTGTTTAAGAGTACCATGGTAATTTCAAAGTCCTTATATCTTCTAGGTAAGAATCCTAAAGCCTTAAACAGACTTTGAGGCTTACTACTCTTCACCCCTTTATTTCTCTTGCTTTTATTTCTGCATTGCTATACAAACTTCCACCCACAACCAGCCCATCTTCAACAACGATTCCATTCCTCAACCCATCCCAATGTAAACCAGATCCAGTGTAAGACAACAAATCCCGAACCGAAACCTCTTTATTTCGAGCAATTCAGTACAGTTCAGGAAACCTCACCCTCAAAGAAGTCTCACCACACCACGGATTTATCCAGAATTTGATAGATGAGCCGTCGCCTACCTTATAACGAACAAACTGCGAAAATCTATCCCACCCATTTCTAATGGTCTTCCATAAGCTCACCCATAAGGTCCTGGAACACTACAAGAGCTACTTTTGAAACTCTAGGGACCGAATTGGAATATAGGCCAAACTTAAGGACCAAAATTGTTGTTTTCCCTACCCAAAAAATAAATAAATATATATATATATATATATATATATTATGCTGGAACCACAATTCTACCTTTCCCTCCAAAAACCCTAAAACTAGAGTGCTAGTCAACCGCTATTTTTTCAATAAGTAAAAAGTTTTATTGAAGAAGACTGTGTAATGATAAAAGCACAAAGAAGCCAAAGAAAATACAAGGACTATACACTGACGCACAGAGTTATGGGATTTGGTTTTTTCACTATTTGGGGTCGCCTGGGTGATGCCAAGGGGTGTGGTGGAGCATTTGGCTTGTTGGCATGGCAAGTTCCCTAGACGGAGTATTGCAGCAATTTGGTGTATGGTTCCTCATTGTCTTATATGGGGTATTTGGCAAGAACAAAATACTCGGACTTTCGAGGGATGTGAAACTCCAAGTCATGCCCTGAAACTCTTATTTTTGCACTCGTTGTTTGAGTGGACTAACACTTTGGGGCTGTTTTCTTTTGATTTGTTGCTTGCTATACTTGATAATTGTTCCTTTACTTTGTAATCTTGGCAACTCTACTGTACATGCTTTGTGTACACTGATAGTGCCCTTTTCCTTTCATTATTGAATTTTTACTTATCAAAAAACAAGTATGTTAATCTATGAACCGCTATTAATTATAGATGGACCAAATCCAACTTTTAAGGGTTATCCTACTTTAAAATAACAACAAGAACATCTCAACCCCATTTTATATCCATATTAATTATATTAAACAAACTCCTAATACTACTCAACTAAGCTCAATTCAACTAAAAAGTAATTGGGGTCAGTAACACGCATCTACTTTTCACCACTAAATATATATATGTGTGTGTGTGTGCGCGCGCTACTCAACTAAGCTCAATTCAACTAAAAAGTAATTGGGGTCAGTAACAAGCATCTACTTTTCACCAGTAAATATATATGTGTGTGTGTGTTTATTTATTTATTTATACACAGGACCAGTTCAAACTTTTTGGTGGCCTCAAGCCAAATATTAATTGAGGCCTTTTTTTTTTTAAAAAAACCATTTAATGCTAAATTAAATTAATATTTATGAATTTTTTTATTGGAATTTTATTCAAAATTATTATTAAAAAAAAAAAAAAAGGTCCTATACCCATCAAATAGAATATTTGATTTTCTTCAAAGTCATCACAATTACTCACATGGCTTCCATACTTCACCCATCAGACAAATAAATGCGAAGGACTTAATCTAATTATTGATTCATGATATAAAAAATAGAAAAGAAAAAAAAAATGAAATTACACGTGGCTTGATGTTGGCCACAACCAACAATTAGATATTTTCATTTAGCACGGCTCACAGAGCTCTAACAAAAAAGCTGAAAAAAAGATTGTGAAGAGAAAAAAGAAAAGAATTGAAAAAGAAGTAGATTCACGGTACGTTGAGAGAGTAATAGACATGAAGTGAGAAAGAAACGGGGAGAGAGAGAAAAAAAGGCTCTTTTTTTTTTTTTTTTTTTAATATATATATTACATATGGATCATAAAAAATTTGGAGGCTTTTCCAATTTGGAGGCCTCAAGCCATTGTTTAAATGACTTATAGGTTGGGCCGGCCATGTTTATACAGGCAAAAGTTGTAACTCATATCCATTATTGAAACTACCAATACTAAGGCAGAAAGCTTGCAATATTTCAGAGACTCTAATAATCGTAAGATACATATAATGAATTATACCTTTCTGGATAGTTTGCAGGAAGGAAGAATCACATATGGTTTCTTTAGATTGCATAAATAACTTCCAACGTTCGGAGTCCTTAACAAATTTCTCCCTATGCATGTGAACAAGCGAAGACTGATAAGATGCCATCAACTCATAGCAGCAAACCTTACATTTTAAAGTTTGCAATGACCTGAAATTCCAATTATGGTGGCCATATCAGAATGACACGCACATGGAAACAACAGTTAATGCATAGTATACCTCAACACCAAATTATTAATTAAGAAAAATGTGGAGATACATAATCTTGAAGCTCACATCTGGAATATAAAGAAGGAAGCACAAAAAGATATTACAACTCGGTTTGGTTGCCGAAATTACTAAGGACAAAAAATAAACTATTATAATAACAGTGTCTACAAATTACTTATTTCCCATTACCTATAAGATATTCAGTTAACTAAAGTACTAGACTTTCTCAAGATACCTTTTTCTTTTCTTTTCGCGTGGGTTCTAGGCAACCAAACATAGGATAAGGAATGAAAATAAAACCAAAAAGCTCCATGAATTAAAATAAACAATTATTTTCCAAGTCAAATCAAAGTCTCATTTTCATGAAAATAAACAAAAAACATAACTAAGCAATTTCTTAACCGAGTTCCACCATTCACTCAACTACCTGACATATAAAATCTTCTGCATTGCTTAAACAACCCTCTTTAGTGGCTTAACTGAAACCCACTGTTTGGTTGCCGAGAAACTGAGGGAGAAAAATTAGAATTTTAAAATTTTTAAGTTGTGTGCTGGCGAGAATCTGAACTAAGAGTAAGAAAATTCTTAGGGTCTGTTTTGTGAAGTCATAACACTAGAAAACCCTAGTGTTGTTTTTCTACCTTATTTTCTCGGTAACCCAATGGAGAATAAGAAAATTTAGACTATGAAAAGAGGAGTGAAAAATCAAATTCAGAAGAAAAATTGTTAAGAGAGAGAGAGTTTGTTTTGTCTAACCTGGTTTTGATGAGAAGCTCTAAACTTGGCAGAGCTATGAAGTATGAAAGACTGGTATCGCCCGCGAAAACAAAAATTAATGAGTTTTGGATTAGATTTATGAGAGTATGGTGAAATGTCTGCAATATGACCCCTTCGTCCTATAAGAAAGTCCCAAATAACAATAAGAATATAAAAATAAATAAATAAATAAAAAATTATAATAATGAGGTTTTGCGAAATGACAGTGTCTATATTATTTTAAAAAATGACATTCTCTCTCTTGAGCAAGGTCTTCGCCGTTGTGGATACAATCACTGAAGTTAGATTTATTGATAACAGCGAAGCAATTGAAGTAGATGAAATATAGGCATGCATGGCACTTTAGGTGGTGAAGTATCAATTTTATAAACAATAAATGAAATGAACAATTTGACAAGAATGTTAAAGTTTAAGAAATAAAATAAACTTTAGGGACGAATATGGGAATTTATCCAAACTTAAAAAAGTGTAAGCCTAAGTTTATGTTTGCTATCAATTGGACAAAGTTTTCCTCCAATCTAGTGACAAATCATCCAAACGTGTAATGGGTTGAAGGAGAATTGATAGCACATGTGACAATTCATCCAAACTTAAATTATTCTTTATTTTATGTAATTTTTAAACTTTAAGAATTTTTTTAAAATTATTTTTAATTCAATTTACATCTGTCATGATTTTATTAGGCCACCTAGCACATCTGACAAACATAGGTGACACTTAACGATCAGGAGCTAAAGTTTTTTTAGACGGAATGGCTAAAGTACAGATGGACTCCAACGAAGAGGGAGCGGATCAAAATTTGAAAACATTAGGAAACAAAATTAAAATTGGTCAAATTTAGAAGGTGTACAGTGCATTTCAGTCTATTTTCTTTATGCTTTAGTGCCACTTGGTCACAGCTCCTCTTGATCATAAACTATTTGCATATTTTGTTTGTCCTAGTATAGTTATTCTCTTGTTCATGCCAGATCTATGGTATCTCCCACTATTGTTCCGAACAAGTATTTGGCATCATCATTGGATAATATTTTTTGGATCTTAATATGATCATCTATGAAACTACAAAAATCTCTATCCCTATACACAAATACCACCGCCCCATGTCTCTTTCATATTAAACTTTGAGGTGATTGCATATCAGACAATAGGTTGCAAATGCTGGAAATAAAAAAGAGACAAAAAAAAAAAAAACAGTAATAGCATGCCAAAGTGTGAGCCTGTGAGGTATTTCCCTTGACCGGAGTAAAAGTGCACTCTAATTGCAAAAAACACACATTTTTTAGGAAAATTATTTAGTAATCCCGGACTACAAATAAATGTGTAATCTCCCCTCTTATAGAGTAGTGAGGTCCTATCATGAATTTAATTGGTGGGACCCACCATTCATGTGAGAGGGGACTACATATTTATTTGCAGTCCTGAATTACTAAACAATTTTAGGTCATGAAAATAAATAAATGCACAACAAACCTAATAATTTCAAATAGCAAGCATTAAATTTACCATAAACTATTGAACACTTTATTTAAGAGCTAGGCACAAAACATTAAACACTAAAACCCAAATCTCTACAATATTAGAATTGGCTAAGATACTTCGATTCCTACTAACCTCAAAAACATAACTCTGTCACCCTCTCTTTCACTCTAAATTTTCTCTCAATCAAGTCCAAGGAGCAAAAACTTCGGTACTTCCTATCACTTTCACACACTTTTTTTTTTTTTTTTTAAAGATCTAGAACATTGGAGATAATTGGTTTTAAGCAAAATTCTGCAGGAAATGATGTTGATATGCTTTATGAAGTCAAACAATGACTTTTGAAATGAATCACCTTGGTCATGCAAATAAATAAATGCACAACGAACCTAATCATTTCAAATAGCAAGCATTAAATTTACCATAAACTATTCAACACTTTATTTAAGAGCTAGGCACAGAACATTAAACTTTAAAACACGAAAAGTAAAACATGCTAATTCCTGTTCCTATGTAATCACCATTACCCTTACAACTTGTAATACACTTGGACTATGTAATATTGCCGTGCACCAAAAGTAAAACATGCTCTAATCGGCTTGGCGATCAAGCCAGATGCTAACAAAATCCCTTATCAGATCATGCATTTTGATGGAAAGACCACCTTCCAATCTCTGCAAAAGAGAGGCATCAACAAGGATATCAACTATATCACACCCCTTCTTACGTGAATCTGTCAAATTATTTCCAACAACCAAACCTTCTTTGATCCATAAATCTACCAATTCAATTATGTGAAACTCGCGATCTTCTGGAAATATGGCACAATAAAGGAAGCAACTCTTCAATTCAAGACTCTCCAATCTGTCAAAACTGAATTGCAGTTTTTTATAAATCCCATTCCTATGTGAAAATTCCTTCAATGCATGCCTCCAAGCAAAAGCATCATTCTCCTTAGCCAGTGCCCTTCCTGTTACAATGATTAGCAATGGCAAACCATGGCACTTTTCAACTATAGTTCTAGCATAGTGCCAGATATTTGAACCAGAGTCAATGATCCAACCAAGTTGTTCCTGAAACAATTCCCAAGCTTCTTCTGGTAAGAGTCTCTCCATTTGAACCATTCTATCAGCAGCCATGACGCGACACACATCACAGGATCTTGTTGAAAGTATCATCTTGCAACCATTCTCCATAGCAGGTTGAGGAATACTGATTAAATCTAGACTAATATGTTCCCAAACATCATTCAGAAGCAACAAAAACCGTTGGCTTTGCAAAGCATCAAACAGTCTCATTACAACTTCATGATTAGTTTCGAAGTCTTGTGATGATGACAATGATAATTGTCGTAACACTTGATCTTGAATCTTTCTCGTGCTCCAATTCCTTGACACACTCACCCAAATAACCACATCAAACAAGAGTTTTATTGGGGGAAAATCAATGACGGCTTTCAGTACACTAGTCTTCCCAATCCCACCAATTCCATGAACACCAATTGTTGTAACATCAAGCATGCATCTCAAGATCCTCAACGTATGGCGCTCCATAGACGTGTATTCAGGACATGTGGTCACAACAGGCTGCTTTGTCAATTTAGATTTCGGCCACAGTTTCAAGAATGAGCATCCTCCTCCGTTCTTTCTCCAAAACTTCTTCTTCGGTTCCATTGTGCAGATAACAAACAACTCTTCACTCTTCAGGTCCAGGTAGTGCAACTAATTTTACTTGAGACTAATAGTGGAGTAGGGGACTCTGTTTTATACTTGTGTGGTTTGAATAACAAATACCACACGGATTGGGATTTCTTTTGTCACTAGGACTAGGAATCCACACGAATCAAGGATTTCTTGTGCCGCTACAAGTCGTATTTCTCTTTTATTTTGGATATATAGTCGGTTTCTACGTATTTGGATAGTCAGCTCTATGTTATTCCAATATATACTAGGCAATAATAATCTGCATATAAATCTCTTTTTTTTCTCCAAACAATTTATTGGAATTTTTATCCCACATAAATTTAAATTTTAAATATAGAATTAAGTAATTAAAAAAAGTAATGGCTATGTCAAACTCTAAAGTCTCCAACCCTTTTACCCAAAAAAAAAAAACTCTCCATTTTATTTTATCTTTCTTAGATTTTGTATTTATGAACTGAGGTAAACTTAATTGGATTAAAACACAATTTTTAGTTTGTATTCTATTAGTACTTTAATTGATGTCATTATGAATATACTTTGTGCGGAATTTATTTATAATTATTATAATTTATGTGGTTACAAATTTTTTATATTATTTAAATAGTTTAAAAATGAATCATATTTGTATCAACCCAATACAACATGTCTTTTAAACAGATTGAAATAGGTCGTGTCTGTATCAACTCAACACAAATTGTTTATTAAGTGTGTTACGTGGGTCGAGTTAATCTATTTCATAAATGGTTTGTGTTAGGGTTGGATACTTTTGACACAATTATATATTAAATGAATCGGGGATAGGAACTGCGTATGCTACCTTGGGTTCCTCCCCGGGTACATTATTTGGATTCTTACCCTCATGGGCGGAGTCAGAAATTTTATTCAGTGGAGTCATTTAAGCATGCAGGGTTAAATCGATGAAGACCCCACCAATGTTCTTTTGAGGGAATTTGTGGCTAAAAGGCTCACAAGGACTTTTTTGCATATATGCTCTTTTAATTTCATCTTGATCATTGGCATATGATACGATGATATTCTGATCCATGAGAAGAGTTTTTAAGTCAATATGATTTTGTTTGGAAGAATGATCACTGACACTGACACAAGTTTCTTAGATAAGAGATGAATCTTGCGACACAATTAATTTTTATTTTAAGAAATTTGTCCATGGTATTAGTGGCTTTATTGGTTTAACTAGATATAAATTTATAATAACAACTAATTAGATGCATTTATTATTTTTTGTTACAATTTAGGACCTAAATGAGGTATTTTTTTACTTTTTTTGTTATAAATAAAACCCTTTTTTTTAATATTGTATTATAAGAGAGAGAGAGAGAGAGAGAGAACACAAAAAAAATGAGTGAAAAAACAGAAAAAAAAAAATGCTCTTTTAATTTCATCTTAATCATTGGCATGATACAATGATATTCTGATCCATGGGAAGAGTTTTAAGTCAATATGATTTTGTTTAGATGAATGATCACTGATACTAACACAAGTTTCCTAGATATGAGATGAATCTTGCGACACAATTGATTTTATTTTAAGAAATTTATTTGGTATTAGTGGCTTTATTAATTTAACTGGATATAAATTTATAATAAGGGATAAGTACACTTGGGTAAAACTTAAGTACAGTTCCTTAGGTCAAGTATATTAGGTTCCCCAATTGAATTCAAACGCATAGTTACATTAACCAATGAAACACAAATAATGTTATCTTTTCTAAGAATATTTAAATTCAATGTATTTGAATTCAACTAGGAACCTAAGGGCCTGTTTGATACATGTTTTCATTTTCTGTTTTGGTTTCTTGACTTTTTTTAGTATTCAAGTTGGAACTTTAATCCTGATTTGAATTCAAGATTATAAAAAAAAAATTATGTTTGGTACATTGTTTTGGTTTCATAACTGAAATCACAATTTAAAAAAAAAAAAAAAAAAATTATGTTTGGTATATAGTTTTGGTTTTTAAACTTGGTTGCACCTATAATAATTGTAGAGGATTTGCACCCTTCTTATATACTAAACAGAAAAGCTTTTAACACAAAACACTTGCTCTACGGCTCTGCCTCTCCCTCTTCACTAACGAACACAAACCCTCCCTCGACCTCGTCACCCCTTTGGCCGACACAGATAGAGGAGGCAGGAGGCCAACAGCTCAACTCAGACTCAAAAACCCTCCCTCTCCCTCTTCACCCCTTTGGTTGACGCAGATAGAGGAGGCAAGAGGCCAACGGCGCAACTCAAACTGTATCGAGGTGTTGGGTTTTGCTGTCATCTCAATCATTTTCACATCTTTGAGCTCATGAACTTCTGGTGCCATCTTGTTAATTTACTTCAATGTTCATAACAGGTGATAAATTTCTTTGTTAGTCTATTGTTTTTGTGCTTACTGGAGCAAATAGGGGCAATAGTGCTGTATACAATCTTTGCTGCCTTTTGTTTGGTAGCTGTGTTTTTTGTGAAGAGTAATGTTTTGGAAACAAAAGGAAAATCACTCCAAGAAATTGAAATTGCGCATCTCCCATCCGAGTAGAGGTACTTTAACATTTTCTCCCCATGGTGAATGTGTTGTCTTTCTTGTTATTTGCTCAGTTGCATCATTAATACCATATCTGACACGATTATGTATTTGGTTAAGATAAACAAATTTTGCTGAGGCAGTTTCTGAAATATGGAGGGTCCTACTGTGGGGGTAGGCGTGGCTTAATGAAGGGGCAAAGCCCTCTGTAATGGCCGAGAGAGAGAGAGAGAGAGAGAGAGAGAGAGAGAGAGAGAGAGAGAACAGTCTAGAACTTGAAATAATGGAAGAAAGAGAGAACATGGGAGAAGGTAGTGGAATGTGGGGCCCAGTAATGGTAATAAATTTTGGGTTAAGTCCGGATTTGAGTTAGCCAATGAATCCCAAAACAGCCCATCAATTGTTTTCAAATTTGGCATGGGACCCACCTTAAATTTGAGTTAGTTTTTCAGACTGAACTTAAATATGATGTACCAAACAAGATTTTTTTTTTGTGGAACCCAATGATTTTGGATTCAAATCACTGAATCATGGTTTGGGATTCAATGACTAACTCAAATCCGGATTCAATCCAAAATTTATTACTGTTACTAGGCCCCACATTCCACTACCTTCTCCCCTGTTCTCTTTCTCTCTTCCATTATTCCAAGTTTCAGACTGTTCTCTCTCTCTCTCGGCCATTACAGAGGGCTCTGCTCCTTCATTAAGCCACGCCTACCCCCACAGTAGGACCCTCCATATTTTAGAAACTGCCTCAGCAAAATTTGTTTATCTTAACCAAATACATAATCGTGTCAAATATGGTATTAATGATGCAACTGAGCAAATAACAAGAAAGACAACACATTCACTATGGGGAGAAAATGTTAAAGTACCTCTACTCGGATGGGAGATGCGCCATTTCAATTTCTTGGAGTGATTTTCCTTTTGTTTCCAAAACATTGCTCTTCACAAAAAACATAGCTACCAAACGAAAGGCAGCAAAGATTGTATACAGCATTATTGCCCCTATTTGCTCCAGCAAGCGCAAAAACAATAGACCAACAAAGAAATTTATCACCTGTTATGAACACTGAAGTAAATTAACAAGATGGCACCAAAAGTTCAGGAACTCAAAGATGTGAAAATAATTGAGATGACAGCAAAACCCAACACCTCGGTATAGTCTGAGTTGTGCTGTTGGCCTCCTGCCTCCTCTATCTACATCGGCCAAAGGGGTGAAGAGGTTGACGGAGGGTTTGTGTTCGTCATAGAAGAGAGAGAGGCAGAGCAAGTGTTTTGTGTTAAAAGCTTTTCTATTTAGTATATAAGAAGGGTGCAAATCCTCTACAATTATTATAGGTGCAAATCCTCTACAATTATTATAGGTGCAACCAAGTTTAAAAACAAAAACTATATACCAAACATATATATATATATATATATATATTTTAAATTGTGATTTGAGTTGTGAAACCAAAACTATGTACCAAACTGAATTTTTTTTACAATCTTGAATTCAAATCAAGATTAAAGTTCCAACTTGAATACTAAAAAAAGTCACGAAACCAAAACAGAAAACGAAAACATGTACCAAACAGGCCCTTAGGTTCCTAGTTGAATTCAAATACATTGAATTTAAATATTCTTAGAAAAGATAACATTATTTGTGTTTCATTGGTTAATGTAACTATGCGTTTGAATTCAATTGGGGAACCTAATATACTTGACCTAAGGAACTGTACTTAAGTTTTACCCAAGTGTACTTATCCCTTATTATAAATTTATATTGATTGGAGTGATTAATTGATTGGAGTGAGTTGTCTTAAGTACTCCACTTTGTTCAGCAGATATTAAGCTATTTCTATTCAAGTTCATCTTTTGTTCACTGGTCATCAGGGAGAGTTGCTCACCCGTGACTTTTCTAGATCTAAAACCATCCAAACAAAAGTTCATCTTGCCCTTGCTTTTAGTTACTGATTATTTGGGAATACATGGGCTTGGTGTAATAAGTAAAATCATGTACAAGTAAATAAACCCAGGCCCAACTGCAGTTAACTTAAAATTGCAGGCTTTATTTATACAACTTGGCCAAGGGAAGAGCACCAAACTTGGGCTTGATGTTAGGCATATTTGGGCCAAGTGAGCCCCGCAGCCTTGATGTAAGCTTTGGGCTTCTCATTTATATTGGGCTTGTTTTCTACTTTAACTTTTCCAAAAATTTAGACCCTTACATTTAGCTCCCCTCACACACATGCCAAGAAGTGGCATGTGTGAGAGCAATTTGTAAATGAAAATTCTGGCGGGTCTTTTCTCTCATTGATAAGCACTTGGCATTGTTGCTTCCACGCAATGAACTTCAGAGCAGTATTCCCATCAATCATGTTAAGGAGTTATGGTTGTCTAGCAGAAACTTCATAACTGACGGTTCAAAGTAAATGTCTTCTTCTTTGTCTTATTATTATATTATATTATATTATATATACACATATTTTAACACAAACAGTAGAACACATTCCTCAATGTTTAGCTTTCGTTTTTTTTTTTTTTTTTTTAGAAGGCACTACACTACACGCCTTTTGACTTCTAAACCAAATAGAATTGGTTTCTTCAAAACCTTCTTGAAGGTTCACTCCGTACTAATACTTTTCTCCAGTAAAAGCCAAGAAACAAAGACTCCCTGTTTTGTTTTTCCAAATCGCAAGCTTCATTATTCTTTATATGCTTTACCAACTCTGTTTTCTCTTATAATCTTCCATCCACAAGTTGCCGTCCCTTTTTTTTTTTTTTTTTAATTCTAAACCCCCTTTTGTTTTTCTTCTTTTTTTCACCTGATGTCATGTAAGACTACAAAAACTGATATTGGTGTTGGCAGTTCGCGACCTCGGAAAAGACAGGTACTGGCGATGCGGCCTTTATGCGACCCTTGGTATTCAGCAACCAGTCCTTTACCTAAGCACCCATTGCCAGGGGCTTCTTCATCAGCAAAGCTATTGTGTGGTCTTGATACTTGCAATCTTACTGTTGCTTGGTTCCCTCTACCATCAGGCTTAATGGAACTCAGTATTCACCGGCGGGAGTTGCTTGCCGTAACCATGGATTTCATGTCTCCGTGTGGCCATTCACAATCTTGGAATGATTAGGTTGATAAGGAGCTTCAAGACGATGAGTTTGTATCATGTTTACGACGAGCAAATATTTACAGCGCTATGTTGTTGTCTCGCAGTTTAGACATGTATTGCGATATCCAAGGTTTACGGCAATTGGTTCGACGTTGGAATCCCGCAACTCATACATTTTTCTTAATGTGGGGGGAGGTCACGATTACGCTCGAAGATATTGAGAGAATCCTTTTGCTGCCTTGCTTAGGGGACAATGACCCTACTGCCATAAATTTGACCGTTGAGGAGACTAGATGGGAGGACACCCTTTACTTGGGCTTTGGTGGTCGTGAAGCATCACCTGGGGGACAGAAAGCTAGGCTTAACTATTGGATTCAGCACTTCCAAAATCATCCTACTTGTTGGGTCTGTCGTTCAGCATTCGTCGTTTATTGCTAAGCAGGTATGCCTTCGATGAGACTCCTTACTCAATTAAACCCTTTTTATTCGAACTAGGCATAAAACTTGCCCAAGGTATGTCATATCCTCTGGGAGCGTTATGTTTAGGAAATTTGTACATCCACCACGACAGGTTACACAATGATGAGGTCTAAGGATCTCCGTACCATGCGGTTGAGTCTTCAGTCAACGTTACATTATTGAAAGTTTTTGTCATGGAGCACTTACGTACCTTTGCTGGTCATGCAAAGACTTCCAAGACGGTCCGAGATAGAGTTCTGAGATCGTTAGGTGATGGGAAAGGTTTCTTGAGTAAGTTTAGCGGTGGGTTCTCGATTTTGTTCAAATGGGTTGGAGCTAAAACTTCAGAAGTTTCTTGGATGGACGACTTGGATGACGAGGTTAAATTTGTTTGGTGACCTTATGTAAAGGTAAAAGAGGGTTTTGCTTGCCCTGATATTTTCCCGACACCGCCATTTAGAGATGGTTATAGCTCTTGCTTCTTCAAAGATGGCAACCTGAAATTTTGTACTTTCTTGGCAGCCATTACCCCTGCCTGGTTGCCGACATTCGGAGAGAATGGTATGGAAACCATTCATTATAATCCCCATAGAGTTAGACGACAGTTTGGCTTGGACCAAGATGTACCAAGTGCCAATGTTGTTGTTTTTTATTGTGATACTGTAATGGCACCCTTCATCATCATTCGAGCTTCTAAGTATTAGTCTAACTTATCTGTAAGAGTGACAATTCCAGCTGGTATGCAAGTTGGGAATCTCACCTCACACATGTATAGGTATTGAGATCGATTAAATGAAGCCTTCGCCAAATATGTTAAATTGGGTTACGACACTGTCTCCATCTCTGAGATGCCCAAAATTCCTTTGTCTAATCCTCGACTTAAGCCATACAGTCTTTCATTGACAACCTATTCGTGAAAAGAAGGTTGTGGTTTTGTTGAGTGGGATGCTGGATGTCATTCTTGGATTATGCATGGTAAAGCCATGTCGTCTAGATGTCAAGAGGCTGAGTCCGCTTTGCTCGCGATGCCTTTAAAGCAAGGTAAGGCTTTAAGCATGAGGGAACCTGTTGTTGCACCCAAAATTTCTTCTAAAAAAAAAAATCAAACTTCCTACAAAAAGAGGAAGACAATGGCGTTGGCCACATCTTCAACAAACGGTACAAACGGTGAAGGCTCTAACAAGAAAGCTCGTGAAAATGATGATACAAATCCTCGTTCGCACATTTCAGGGAAAGCAATGGCTGGTGATTCAGCATATTTGAGGAAATCAAAGCCAGTAGTCCTTGCTATATGTGTTGCTCCTGTTGGTTCGGATGTTATAGCAAGCAGTCTTATAGTAATAAACGAAGGTCCTTCCGATCCTGTGAGCAAAATGAGATACTATTACTTTATTTTATTATTATATATATTATTATTATTATTTTATTTATTTTTGGTTGCCTCCTGATTTTTTTTTTTTAGAAGCTGAGTATGCCACTTGTTGTTTGTGCTTCTCTTTTGCAAGCTCTTCCCTCCCCCTCCACATTGGAAGGGAGGGTGTATATCCCCGAGGTCATTGAAAGGGACGACTCTAGCAACACAAGCGATATACTAGATCATGACAACACTTCTATTCAAGAGGTACCTTTGAGTGTGGCTCCTCCAGCCACTGCAGATATCCCTGAAAGTGTTGCTCACTCTCAAGAAAATGATCTTAACATATTACCTCAAATTGATACTGTGGTAAGCGAGGTACGTATGCATTCCTTACCATCATTTCTATTTATCTATTCACTCATTTATGCATATGTGTTTATATTTATATTTGTTTGCATATATATATATATATATATATACATACATCTGCGAATATAAGACATACGTATACATAGTGATGATTATATATACGTGTGAGTAGGCATATCTTTTATTTATGTATAGATATATACATTTTTTTTTTTTTGGCATCATATTATTATTATTATTATATATATTTTTTTTGTAAACCTTGTTGTTGCTGTCTCTCTTTCTAGGATTCCGCCAGTATGCTCCCTTCCAATTTTGACCTTGCAGGTACTGCTATGGACGAGGAGACAAATTCTGGCGGACCACACATAAATCAGGCTACTACCATCCAACCATAGGATATTACTTCTTCCTCAATACCCTCACAAGCTAATATTTTCACCACTGTAATCGTTGAAAAGGAATTGAGGTCTTCACCAACTCCTCCTACGTTTTTCCTGGGATCATGCTTGACATAAGCGATGACATTGCTCTCCCTTTATAGGTTACCGATAACACTCGCAGTTCTAAGGTTGATCTTGCGATTCAGTGATGTGGGGAAACTCCTCACGGTGTATCTTCCCCTCTTGTTGTTGGAGTCGCTGCATTGGTAACGAAACTCTTCCGAA
Source organism: Fagus crenata (assembly GCA_014362285.1). Classification (NCBI taxonomy): domain Eukaryota; kingdom Viridiplantae; phylum Streptophyta; class Magnoliopsida; order Fagales; family Fagaceae; genus Fagus; species Fagus crenata. The sequence continues at coordinate 17,938 of BKZX01028520.1, forward strand.
CCTCTCATCCTCTTTCTTTCTTTTTTTTTTTTCTTTCTTTTTTTTAAAAAAAAAAAAAAAGGAAAAAGGTCTTGGTGTTAAAATCTTTATATATATGTCTACCTCTTTTCAGGGTAATACTCATCCTTGTCATCTTAACTTTGGGTTAGCTCACTCTTTTGCCGTGAATATTGTTGAACGAGAAGCACCCGTGTCCATTGTTGAGAAAAATGATTTTGATCTCATACAAGGGGACTTTGGCTCTTTCTTGAGTAGTCTCAACGAGACCCGGGCTAACCTTCGTATTGCTTCCGACTTTTGGTCATTCTAGGAGGCAAAAGAGAATTTCCTTCATTTCTCCGTTCCTGCTGAAGCTGCTCCATTGCTAAAGAAGCTGTTGTTGAAACATGGGAACTTTATGGGTGGATTCAAGCTTGGGATGGGTTTTGGTGATTTTTCGTTGGCACTTTTTGCGACTGTCTTGATGGACATATATCATACCCCTTTTGATCTCTTGGATGAAGGAAAGTTATTTGAGTGGATGGATGCAGTAAGAGACTTGATGATGACTGGTGTTGCTGTAGGATTTCTCTTGGACCATATTCATAATCTTGGCGAAATGTGGTTTGCTCAGAAAGAGAAAAAGAAATAGTTGACGTCTTTAAGCTCAAAGATTGCCAAAATGGAGGAAGAACTCTTAGCTTTGAAGTCTGAATGGGAACAACTTCGTGCCGCTATTCCTGCTACGCCTACAACTGATATGCCTTTGTCTAATGGGCTGTTTTGGGCGTTGTTGTTGGCTTCTCTTTTTGTCGGCGAATGAAGTTATGATCATGTATTAGCCATTTGCTGCCCAATGTCGCCGTTTTAAGCCCCCTTTTTTTTGTACGTTTCCTTTCTTTCCCAAGTTAGTTTTGAGAACTTGAATTATGTATCCTAGCTCGGTTATTGCCTTGTACTGTTATTAGGCATAGTTATCCGTTTTTTTTTTTTTTCCCATTCGAAACTTCCTTGGGTGCTGTCTGTTATAGTATTTAAAGTAGTCCAGCAGTTATCCCCTTTCTCGAATGTAACTCAGTCATCATATAATATACATATATATTATTTGGCTGTTCATTTATCTAGCAATTGAATATTTATCTAGTAGTTGTTATGTAGTTATCTAACAACTACTATACATTTTATCCTTCAACTGTAGTGTTATTTTATCAGTTAAAGAAGAAATTATTTTGTTGTTGTGTGTTTATCCAATAACTGCCGTGTATTTATCCAGCAGCTATTGTGTGTTTATCCAACAACCATTTATTTATGCAGCAACCGTTTTATCCGGCCACTATTTTATGTGTCATGTCGTCTTCCTGTTCTCCTTGTCTATGTGTATATATATGTATATATATATATATATATATATTTGTACATATATATATATATATATTTTGTAGCATGTGCATATATGAGCTTTTAAAATAGTCATAGCCACATACATATTGAAGGTTGTAAACAGTGGAAACAAAGAGCTAGTCTGTTCAATTCATTTCGTTCAAAAGATGAGAAGATCACAAGTGATCAAGTACAAAATAGGCTTAACACATATTAGTTGCACAAAGATACATACTAGCACATGTTTTCCTTCATTCTTCCTAAGAAAGAACTAGTCCTAAGCATGATAAAACCTCAGCCATTTGCCATTGATGGGATCACAGGGAGCTATTCCATCCATTTTTGCCAGTTTGTAGTAGCCACTCCTATGGGCTTCCCAAATCATGTATGGTCCTTCCCAATTTGGTGAGAACTTTGATGGGGCCAAAACATTTCTCCTTACATAAACAGCAGCTCTAAGGACCAATTGTCCTTCTATAAAAACTCTTTCACGTATCGTCTTTTCGTAAACATTGCTCATTTGTTGCCGGTACCTTCGGATTCGCTCTTGTACCACCCCTTATATCTCCTCAACAGCTTCTAAGTCAAGCATGCGCACTTCCACGCACATGTTAGCATCTAGCTCTAGTTCTTGACCTTGAATGATGCGCGCAGTTGGGATGATTAATTCAGTGGGTGACATAGCCTCGATCCCATATACAAGGCAAAAAGGTGAGAAATCGGTGGCTGTTTTAATTGAGTTTTGGTATAACCACAGCGTATCCAGCAGATGCATGCTTCATCCTTCGTTATATTCGCATACCATTTTGCTCAAAATTCTCAACAAAACTCGATTGGTGGCCTTGGCTTGACCATTTCCTTGTGGGTAATACGGTGTAGACCGACGATGCTTAATCTCATATTACTCTACCACTCTCCGAACATCTTTGTTAATAAAAGATGTACCGTTGTCGCTTATGATCCTATGGGGAATCTCGAAGCAACACACAATGTGCTCCCTTATGAAGTTAGATATGGCTGCCCCGGTCCCCTTTTTGAGTGGGATGGCTTCTACCCACTTCGTGAAATACTCTGTGGAGACCAAGATCCATATGCATCCATTGGAGGGTGGATTTATAGGCCCAATAAGATCAAGCCCCCAAGTATGGAAGGGCCATGGTGTAGTCATGTTTTGTAGGCTTGTAGGGTTCGTATGAATGAGATTCGAATGCACTTGACAAGTGTGGCAGCTTTTCAAAAATTCGGCGGCATCCCTTTCCATTTAAGGCTAGAAATAACCCGAAATCAAGAGTTGTTGGTGTAATTTCTTCCGTCCTTGATGCTCTCCACACTCCCCCCCATGTATCTCCTTCATTATTATTTGTGACTCGGCCAACCCGAGACACCTCAAGGGTTCACTATGAAAGCCTTTTCGGAATAGAATTCCTCCTTCGGCGAAGTAACGACGAGCTAGTTGCTTAAGATGATAAGCTTCCTTGGAAGTTTCCGGTAAGATGTTTTCCATCAAATACTCAAGGAATGGGGTCCTCCAACTGGAAGTGGAAAAGGCGGCATAAGCTTCCTCTTTTTCGAAAACATGTTGGCAACGTGAGCAGCTGCTTTGTATCTTGCTTGCTTGAGTCTTCATTTCAGGCCAATAATAGCCTATACGTTGTAAGCGACGGTACAATGGTATTGGATTTTTAAGGCAGCAAATCCTTTCATGAACTTCGGCTAATTTCTTCTTTGCTTCTTCCGAGCTTATGCATCTTGCCAATACTCCTCCGGGGAGTCTTCGGTATAGTTCTCCAGCTACCAACATGTAGTCGTTGAAGTCCCTCAAATCAGCGCCTTGCTTGGGGTTCGTTAGGCTTTCTTTCAAAGGTAGCCGCCAATCCTCTTCTTGTGGAGGTTCGGCAGCAAATTCTTCATGCAACAGTTGTGTGATTGGTGAACTTCTTTTTAGTATAGTCACATATGTACTCTCTCCATCAAAGATGCTCTTTGAGCCCAAGGTTGCCAACGCGTCGGCGTGGCGATTGTTCGACCTTTGTGTGTGCTCAATGGTCAATTCTTCAAAGTCATCTTCCAATCTTTGCGCCATTGCTCAATATGGGGCTAGAGAGGGTTCTCTAAGGGCAAAATCCCCCTTGGCCTGACTTACAACCAGATTTGAATCTCCTTGCACCTTTAACCTCTTTATCCTTAACTCTCGAGCCAAGCTAAACCGGTGAGGTACACCTCGTATTCAACAGCATTATTAGAGCATGGGAAATCTAATTTGAATGACATGGAGAGTGTATCACCACCTTTTTTGGTTAAAACAACTCCAGCTCCTCCTCCAAAGACATTAAAAGAGCCATCGAATCTCAAAGTCCAAATTGCATTGCTTATCTCTGCAAAAGCTACCTCGTCGACTTCTCCGGGCATTTTGTCATTGATTGATGAGGCATCCTCTCCGAGAAATTGGGCCAAAAGATCGGCTATTGCTTGACTTTTGATAGCTTTTGGGGTGATAAGGACAATCTCGTACTCCGAAAGTTGCAAGAGCTATTGTGCTAGTCTTCCAGAAAGGATGGGTTGTCGGAGAAATGTCCTTATAGGATGTGCTTTGTCATTAGGTGCACGGTATAAGCCATAACATAGTGTCTAAGTTTCTGAGTCGCATAGATGAGTGATAAACAAGCTCGTTTAGCCCTTGCATAACGCGTTTCAACATCCCTTAATGTCCTACTCACATAATAAATGGGCTGCTCCACACCCTCTTTGTCTTCTTGTGCAACTAGCGCTCCGATAGCTTTATCATTCGAGGCTAGGTATAAGCGCAATGGTACGCTTGGAATGGGTGCTTTGACAGTGGGTAAGTTAGCCATGACTCGCTGGAGTTGTTGGAAAGTCTGCTGGCGCTCATCAATCTATTCATACTTAACATCTTTCTTCAACAATGGGGTGAATGCAGTGGTTACAGTAGCTAAACCGGGGATGAATCTCCGGATATAGGAAAGCTTCCCTAGAAAACTTTTTAATTCCTTGACGGTCATTGGAGGCTTCATTGTAGCTATGGCTTTAGCTTTCATAGAATCCACATCAATGCCTCGTTGATGAACTAGAAACCTTCGGAATTTTCCAACAGCTACTCCAAATGCACATTTCAACGGGTTCATGTGGAGCTTGTATTGGCGGCATCGTTCGAAGACTCTCCTTAATGCTTTAAAGTGACCTTCCCTAGTCTCCGTCTTGACAACCACATCATCCACATAGTCCTCAAGCTCGCAATGCATCATGTCGTGGAAGATTGCGGTCATTGCCCGTTGGTATGTCGCACCAGCATTCTTCAACCCAAAGAGCATCACAATATAGTAGAAGTTACCAATAAGAGTTCAGAACGCAGTCTTCATTGCTTCTTTTGGAGACATCCGAATTTGGTTGTAGTCACTAAAACCATCCATGAACGAGAACATGGTATGCCCAGCAGCTGAGTTAATTAAGAGGTCCATGTTAGGCAAAGGGAACTCGTCTTTCGGGCATGCCTTGTTCAAATTTTGAAAGTCCACGCAACATTTAATTTTTCCATTCTTTTTCTTCATCGGCATGATGTTTGATAGCCATTGCGGATGCTCAATCAGCTTGATGAAACTGGCGGCTAAGAGCTTCCGAACTTCTTGAGTAATTTGAGCCTCAACCTCGGGGTGGAATACTCTTTTTGGCTATATTATCAACTTACTCCCCGGATCAACATTTAGCTCGTGAACTACTAAATCGGAGTCCAAACCTAGCATTTCTTCATATTGCCAAGCAAAAATGTCCCTATATTCTTTTAGTAACAAAATTAGTTGAGTCTTCTCGGATAGTGAAAGCGAAGAACTAATGGAGATCGGTAACTCAACATTGGGATCGTTGCTCAGGTTGATCGTCTCGAGCTCTTCACTGGTTGGTGATAAGTTTGGAACGGCTGGTACATCTTCTAGTGGCAATATCTTCTCTTGCATCTCTGTTTGTTGCTGTACCATACAGCAGATGGGCGAGTAGTCCCCTTGTATAGGTCCGGGACCCTTCCGCTTCGTGTCGTTGGGCCTCGCTACCTTCACAATCGGTAGCCTATGTGTCTGTCCGGTAGTTGGACACGCATACATTTGGGCGCATCTTCTCTTTGTTCCTTTCTCTTCCTTTTCTACTCCAGCAGCTTGCGAAGATCCATGTCAGGTTCATCCTTTATGTCTTCCCATCTTGGTAAAGGAGTTTCTACTACTTTGGATATCAAACCTTCCTCGGTTGGTGTCACTTCATCATAAAATGCCGTCTCGACATAATGCGCTTCCGCTTCATCAAATGGGGTTGGGTTTGCTGGAATGCGAATTGGTTTTCCATTGAGATGGCCTTTCACGCATTGGTGGTACGTGGATGGTACAAGCTTGTGTTTATGTAGTCATGGTCTCCCAAGTAATGCATGATATGACACAGCAGTATTCACAACGTGAAATCTTGTAAGGGCCACAATAGGTCCAACCTTTAATACTAGCTGTATATGGCCGACAGTGTACTCAGTAGCCCCCCTGAACCCGGTGACTTCCATCGGTATGCCTTGGATCTTTTTTCAGGAGATTCCAACAGCATCCAAAGTGCTTGTTGGAATCAGATTGAGAGATGCTTTGGTGTCAACAAGTGCTCGTTGTATACGAACATCATTTATCATTGCAGCCACATACAACGGCTTCCGATGGTCTAGGTACTGTACCTCCATGTCTTCATCTGTGAATGTAACAGTGTTGGTTGTCTCCAAAAAGGCTCGACTAGCGTGAGCTTCTGCTGTGTAGCATTGAGATCCTAATCCAGCGGCTATGTTGACAATAGCTTCAGTTGCTGCTTTCCTAGCATCGGGTCTTAATCCTAGTTGGTTGAACAAAAGACCAAAATTTGGGACTTCTTTGCAAAGTTTTGATAGCAGCTGGATTTGTGCTCAAGGAGTCTTCTAATTTTTCATTTGTGTCCTCGATTCCGGCATGAATGACCATAGAAATTGCTCCCCTCTCTTTGTTGTGGTTGGGCAACGGGTTCCTTTGCATACCTTGTGGAATTTGCGTGACATCGAGAGTTCCATCTTGAATTTTTGAGTGAAAAATTTTTCGTAAAGAAAAATATTCTGATGTAGGATGGTGGACATAACGATGATAGCGGCAAAACCTCGTATGCTTCTTGTCATCTTCTGTGGGCTCCTTGCTGACGCCAGGTAGCCTTAGGAAACCATCTGCAATCCACTTATCAATGATTGCGTGCATCTCCTTGGTGGTGCATGGTATTGTTGGCCATTCCTTAAATTCCTTTTCTTTACCACGTTTTTTCTTGTTCCTAGTGTCATTGCTGCCAGTCACAACAAGTACATGTGGGGTACTTCTTTTGTCAGCTCTTGACCTTTCTACTAGCTTCACTAGTAATTATTTCCTTAATCCCAACCCCCATTTGGCGAGTTTTATTGTTTTTAGAGATGTGTATGATGTGTGTGTGTGTGCAAGTGAGCACAAATTTTGAGTCGCCACCAATCATGAGAAATTTAAGGTGTGATTGGGTACCTATGTCTAATATATTTTATCTTATTTAGACATATCAAAGAGAAATGATTTTGAACTAGAGATGGGTTCGAGGGTTTGCTTATGCGTGAGAAAGGTGTTAGGCACCCCATGACATTTGTTAAAAGAAACAGTTACTTCCCTTCGAGTGTTCCTTTACGTTTACTAAGCAAAGATTTGTTGGTTTTAATTATGTACAAATGTCCCGATTTTCGTCATGCAATATACCAAGAATGGCAAATGCGATTCGATTTCATTCGGTTTTGATTAGACTCTTTGCTTCACCTTCCCTCATCTTTGTATTTTTTAGGTTCCAGGCAGTTCAATGGCAGAATACTCTTGAAATCCTAACATCGAGTGCCGGGACAAACAATTAAGTTTTTTGTGCCATATTCAGGATCCCCCTACCCTTGATTTCCAAGGATAAAGTGATTTGTCAAATGGCGGGGTTTTGGATAATTAATTCACACTTTGGGGAGTTTTAGGCCATGGTATTATAGGGGTTAGAACGTGTAGAATCCCTTACAACGTGTCAACGGCCAGCCACATCAACGTGTAAGGGACTTATACCATGGTGTCCCAAGGCCAGGTCCAACCATAGCACTTAGGTTGCACCAATATCATTTGTAACGCCCACATTACCATGTTTACTCTTTTTAAAATTTTCATGGCAAAGTGTATTTTAATCACATTTATATTAAAACAAATAAACATCCAAACAAATAATCACGGCATGTTTGCAGCACATAAATCACAAGTATGAAGTATCAAAGCGAGTAAATATTCAAACAAGTGATCACGGCATGTTTGCAGCACATAAATCTCTAAAAAAAAAAAGTATGGAACAATCATGGCATGTTTGCAGCGCATTAATCACGAAGCACAAGTATGGAATGATCATGGCATGTTTGCAGCACATTAATCATAAAGAAGTTCAAGCAAGTAATCACAGCATATTTGCAACACATTAATCACAAGCGCAAATATGGGATGAATATAGTGTGATGAAAATGACAAGTATGATGATTATGACATAAATACAACGCTTAATCAAAATGACAAGGTGTAATTTATGACAATTTGAGGGGATTCAAGGAAAGGGTCAAGACCTCGTGGGACCAGAATTCAATGCTACTGAAAGACTTACGTAATTCTCGATACCACCTTAGGGTTTACATGAATAAAATAAAGCCATATAGAGAAAAAGGTTCAAAGCCTCTCGGGATTACACAAGGGGTTAGTACTATTAAAAGACTTACCTAATCCCCTGAGACCGAATAGGACTTACATGAATAATAAATGGAAAACTCGTTAAAATAATGTCGGGAGTCTCGCAGGTCCAATACCTTGTGGATTTATATGGGGTTTCGTGCAATTGAAAGTCCTACCTAAACCTCTAATACCGGTCGGGATTTTCATGCCCAAATCAAAGTGGAAAAATAGACAATATTCACAATGACGTAGAAAATAATGTAAATGGCGGAATTTAAAGCAAATGAGGTTTTTTTGTGGGTCCAATGCCTTATGGGATTACGTGGTTGTTAATGCCTCATGAAGGTCTTACATAATCCACCACGACCAATCGGGTTTTTCACGCCCAAATCACAAGGGAAAAAGAGGGAAAAATAAACAATATTCACAACGTAGTAAATAATGAAAATGACTGAATTTACTCAGGGGGGTGTTCGTGGGTCCAATGCCTTGCGGGTTTACATGGTTGTTAATGCCTCATGGAGGTCTTACATAATCCGCCAAAACCACTAAGGATTTTCATACCCAAATCACACGGGGAAAGGGATAATCACAAATACATAGTAAATGTAAATGAGAGAAATAAATGTATTTAAAGCATAACGGAAAATAATAAATGTATTTAAAGAATAACGAAATTTAAAGTAAGGGGATTTTCGCGGGTCCAAAGCCTTATGAAATTACGTGGTTGTTAATGCCTCATGAAGGTCTTATATAATCTCCACGACAAATTGGGATTTTCACGCCCAAATCATAAGGGAAAAAGGGGGAAAAATAAACAATATTCACAACGTAATAAATAATGAAAATGACTGAATTTACTCAAGGGTGGGTGTTTATGGGTCCAATGCCTTGCGAGTTTACATGGTTTTTAATGCCTCATGGAGGTCTTATATAATCCGCCAAAACCACTATGGATTTTCATACCCAAATCACACGGGGAAAAGGATAATCATAAATACGTAGTAAATATAAATGAGAGCAATAAATGTATTTAAAACATAACGAAAAGCAATAAATGTATTTAAAGCATAATGGAATTTAAAGCAATGGGATTTTCGCGGGTCCAATGCCTTATGGGATTACGCGGTTATTAATACCTTATGGAGGTCTTACATAATCCGCCACGACCAATTAGGATTTTCACACCCAAATCACAAGGGAAAAAGGGAGAAAAATAAACAATATTCACAATGTAGTAAATAATGAAAATGATTGAATTTACTTAAGGAGGGGTGTTCATGGATCCAATGCCTTGCAGGTTTACATGGTTGTTAATGCCTCATGGAGGTCTTACATAATCCGCCAAAACCACTAAGAATTTTCATACCCAAATCACACGGGGAAAGAGATAATCACAAATACGTAGTAAATGTAAATGGGAGTAATAAATGTATTTAAAACATAGCGGGAAGCAATAAATGTATTTAAAGCAATAATGGAAAGCAATAAATGAATTTAAAGCATAAAGCAATAAATGGTATTTAAAGCAATAAATGAAGCAATAAATGAACTTAAAGCATATAAAGCAATAAATAAATTTAAAGCAAATTGTGAATCACTTCCCATTGTGGGATCATCACTAGTCACCTCCATGAAAATAAAAGAAAATAGTGGGTATGGGAGAGTGTATGAGTGAAGAGAGGGATGAGAGAAGTTTGGAGGGGTAGAGAGAGATTACCTAAGTAGGATCTCTTAACTCTAACTAAAGACCTAGTCTAAACCCAAAGAGAGGACCCCTTTCCTGAGTGTCTGCCCAAAATAGCCTAAAATCACTCTAGAAACTCGAGCCAAGCTTGCTGGAATGGGGGAGGGGGGGTATGATTTATAGACGGACCTCATCCAGCCTCACCATGTACGGTGCATGGTCACCCTGTGTGGCATGTGTGGCTGCCACGTGGCAATCTTATCCGCCACGTGGCACCTCCGGCAAATCCTGCTCGATTCGGGTGTCTGTGCAGTTTTCTCACCCAACTTTCGGGGCAGCTTTTAGAGGCTTTCTATTACTCAAAATGGGTCATGTGGGGTACCGTTGGAAAGCTTGGGAAGTATAATTTCTAACTATATAAAGTTTGCACGAATCTGAGTTCAGACGGAAAAGTTATGGCTCCCAGAAGTCGGGTCGTTTGAGCTGTTTTTCTGTGTTTTTCCGGCGAAGATTCCGACCAAATCGGAGATGCTACCGGCGAACCGAGAGTTGCGACTCGTATTCGGAGGTGTAGTTTTTCTTAGGGTTCTGAGCTTGCGGATCAACTCGTAGCGAGTTGGAAGGAATCTGCACACGAAGGCGACTGTCTGGGAGGAAAAACGCATCAGATTTTCAGCACGTTTTCCTTATTTTCGTTGATTTTTGCGCGTACGGTTGACGTAGCTCCCGACTTCGGTTTATGAAGTTTTTTACTGTCCCTAGAAAGATTACGATACCTTCTTTCTTAAAGTTGTGGACTTGCGCGAAGGCGAGCTTGGGCTCGAGAGATACGGTCCTACAAACAGAGGCCGTCGAAGTTTTTTGCCATGCTGGGGGGTCATTTTCCGATCGAGATTCCGGCTTGACCGGAGAAAATCTTGACGATCCGAGAGTTGCACGTTATGTCCGAACGTGTCCTCTTTCTTAAAGTTGTGGACTTGCGGATCAAATCGCAACGAGTCAGAAAGAATATGTGCGCAAATGCAACCTCTCCGGGGGAAAACTGCGGAATTTTCAGCATAGTCTCTTTTCTTCTATCAGTTTTCGCGTGCACGGTTGACGTAGCTCCCAACTTCGGTTTTTGACATTCTTGGTGTCGCTGGATAGCTTACAATACCTTCTTTCTTAAAGTTGTGGACTTTCGGGAAGTTGAGCTTGGGTTCGCGAGACACGGTTCCGCGAACAGAGGCTGTCGGAGTGTTTTTCCATGTTGGGGGTCATTTTCCGATCGAGATTCTGACTCGACCAAAGAAGCTCTTGACGATCTGAGAGTTGCATGTTGTAACTGAAGTTGCCTTCTTCTTAAAGTTTCCAACTTGCAGACCAAATCGCTGCGGGTCGGAAAGAATCTATGCGCGAACATCGCTCCTTAAATAGGCTGTTTTGTCAACAACACTTAGCAAAATTTTGCTAAGTGTTGGGCCAATTTTCACGGTTTTGCCCATAACTTCCTTGTTTCTCGTCCTTTTCAACCCGTAAAGTATCGAATCGAAGCTCTTGATGTGCTCTATTCGATGGTCAGGGGGTGGTCAGTCAAATCTTGCTTGTGGCCTAGTCAAAGCCTTGGTCAAACTTGGTCCACTTTGGTCAAACTCGGTCAAACCTCCCCAAACCTCGAGAAATGTGCTCCCGGCCACTTCTTGAGGGTTCTTAAGTACGATCGGACCCCTTTCGAATCAAACCGGCACAATCTGGGTTGCCTCGTTTTGCGTGTTGACACCCAAGAAAATCTCGAGGGGTAAAAATAGGGTTATGAAAGTTACCCCTACTTTGTTTGGCGTTTCTTGGCACAAGGAATGCCAGACAAAGAATAAATGACTCAATTTTTGCCTGCTCGAATTTTCTCGATTTTCGTGCCCATTTACGGTTGTTATGATATCCACCTTAGTTTGTGTGCCTACCTTTTTAGTTCTCAAAGAGGCATTCCAAGGGTCAAAGAAGGTCAAACGGGTTCAGAAAAGGCGGTGTGCAGCACGAGGTGGCCACATGGCAGAAAAAGTGGCCTCGCGCAGCTCCACCATGCGAGGCACATGGTGACCCCGCGCGAGGTCCCACATTTATAAGGACCGATCGTTTTCTGCCCGTTCATTCGGCTTTCTTTTTTTCTTCCTTTTTTGCTTGAACACCAATCTGTTTTAGCCTTTTCTCTCGCTCATATCTCGCGATCCAGGACTCCGTTTGCCCTTCCGTTTGCGCCAACGCGTCATACAAGTAAGTGCCTTTCCATCCCTAACATTTTCTTCAGTTTTAAACGGTTAGAATGTGTTGTATCAATTGCTCTCTTTTTTGTCTTTTTGCTCTCTTTTTGTGTCTTTCTACTTTTGTTTTCATTGATCTCACATGCCATTGTATACTTTGGGGTGATCTACACACTTAGCAAACACGTTAGCGCACTAAAAATGCATTTATGTATAAAAATATGTATACACACAAATGAGCATTTGTAGGCACATATAAATATACATATATGCTAAGAAAAATAGAAGGCAAGGAATATGAATTTTCTTGGCGCAATGTTATGCGTTTTTTTTTTTTTGTTTATCGTTGTCTATTTTTTTTTGGGCACGATGTTGTGCATTTTTTCATTATCTATTTTTTTTGGGCACGTTGTTGTGCATTTTTTCATATCTTTTTTTTTTTTGGGCACGTCGCCATGTGCATGTTTTTTAATGGGGTGGAGATTTTGAAAAGTATAGGCTAAATTTGGGATTTATAAAACTTAGGAAATACTTTAATCGAGTTCGGGGTTCCAATGGGTCCCAGAGAATTGACAAATCTAACTTAGTTTGAAATTTTTCAAATGGTCAAGGAAGTTTTTGGGATTTGGGAATTTCTCAAATTGCAATTGGGGTAACCAGCGGTTTGGAAATCTTGAGTCCAAACAAGTCGGGGCGAAAATTGGGATTTGGGAATTTCTCAAATCGCAAGTGGGTTATCAAACCCGGTTTGGAAATTCATCCAAACGGTCTAGGAAAATTGAGATTTGGAACTTTTATAAATCTCAATTGGGTTATCAGACTCGGTTTGGAAATTAATCCAAACGGTCCGGGAAAATTGAGATTTGGAACTTTTATAAATCTTAATTGGGTTATCAGACTCGGTTTGGAAATTAATCCAAACGGTCGAGGAAAATTGAGATTTGGGAATTTCTTAAATCACAATTGGGTTATCAGACCCGATTTGGAAATTCATCCAAACGGTCGGGGAAAATTGAGATTTGGAACTTACCCGGTTTGGAAATTCATCCAAACGGTTGGGGAAAATTGAGATTTGGAGCTTTTCTAAATTTCAATTGGGTTATCAGACCCGGTTTGGAAATTCATCCAAACGGTTGGGGAAAATATAGATTTGGAACTTTTCTAAATCTTTATTGGGTTATTAGATCCGGTTTGGAAATTCATCCAAACGGTTGGGAAAAATTAACATTTGGGAATTTCTCAAATCACAATTGGGTTATCAAACCCGGTTTGGAAATTCATCCAAACGGTCGAGGAAAATTGAGATTTGGAGCTTTTCTAAATCTCAATTGGGTTATCAGACCCGGTTTGGAAATTCATCCAAACGGTCGGGGAAAATTGAGATTTGGAGCTTTTCTAAATCTCAATTGGGTTATCAAACCCGGTTTGGAAATTCATCCAAACGGTCGGGGAAAATTGAGATTTGGGAATTTCTCAAATCGCAATTGGGTTATCAGACCCGATTTGGAAATTCATCCAAACGGTCGGGGAAAATTGAGATTTGGAATTTTTCTAAATCTCAATTGGATTATTGAACTTGGTTTGGAAATTCATCCAAACGATCAGGGAAAATTGGTTGCTTGGTCGTCCTTTCCTATTTGTATAAATTTGATCATTGGGTTTTTTTTTTTTTTCTTTGAGCATGAAATTTACCTTTTTTTTCTAACTCTTGGACTATTCATTGTTTTTATCCTTGCAGATGTCTAATCAAGGTAGTGGTAGTGGGGGCCATTATCGATCATCTCGCCTTGCGAAAGGCAAGGCCGTGGCATATGCTCCAAAGAGTTCTTCTGACACTGACGACGAGTACAATGCTATGGAGAACCCTCGTACTCGTGTTGATAGAGTGGTGGCCGAGAACCTACAGCGGCTCTTCGATGCTGAGGCTGATGACGTTGCTGTTAAAGAGGTTCGGCCCCCTCCTGAGGCTGGCATTACGATTGGAGGTAGTACCCGATCCTCTGACGCATCCTTCCATTCTGCTGGCTCCAACTCGAGGATTTTGTCATGCCTAGGGTTAAATATCCTCCCCAAGGTGGCATCCAACCCCGGCACACGGTTTTTACTCCGATACATGACACGCCGCTCCTGACGAACCTCATCGACCATCCGTCGTCCTCAATCCGTCGCTGTGAGGTATGTACATATCTCTGTGTGTTTCTTTATTTGATATCCTCCACGGTTTTACTGTACTGACGCTTTTCTCTCATATTTGTGCAGGAGCCTCACCCCAAGAGCTCCAGTCGAGGTGGGTGGTCAGACTTTCACAAGCTTCTGGCGGTCGCTCGTCAAGAGTATCGTGACTTCTTGATGGAGCTGGGTTTCGGTCCTTTCCTTAGCATCCCGTTCATGTTTCTGAGCCATCCGTTGGTGAGGTGCTGGGTGGAGAGGTTCTTTCACCACACGGAGACCTTCCATCTTAGTACCTATGAGATGAGAGTACTCCCTGTGGACTGGAGTGCCATCCTGGGTATACGCTTTGAGGGTAGGGTTCCCCCTAGTGAGCGCATATCTAGCCCTGAGGCCATGGCTATTTTGTGCCTTCGTGATCCTGAAGCTTGTCGCGGCACCACCAATATTGTCTTGAGGGTGAGATGCCTGAGGCAGCATCTAAAGGTGGAAAAGGAGGAGCCTCCCACTGAGTTGCGATATTGCCAGTGGACAGCGTACTTCATCTTTAGCTGCTTCCTGGGCGATGATTAGGCTACTGTCCCCACGCCCATCATTGGCATGTTCCAGGACGTTGATGCCTTGAGGGAGTATGACTGGGGAGCCTTGACATACGGCTTTTACATCCTGCTTCTGCGCCGCTTCTCTCGCCGGAAGACCACTAGCTTCTTGGGATTCTGGCAATTCACCGTCTTTTGGGCGTCTGAGCACTTTCCTTCTTTTCATCCTAGTAGGCTTTCGTTGGCTCCTGACCCTGCATTTCCTCTGGCTAGGCATTGGGACTCGACCCGAATTGAGAGGTTGACCACTCGTACACTCCTCGAGTGTCGTACGACAGTGGATTGTGTCAGGGATAAGGATATCATCTTCCAACCCTACTCCTCTGCCTTGGTTGAGCGTACTGAGGTACTTCGAGCATTTTGGCTGTTCCAGTAGGGGATATGGATCCGAACCATGAGGTCCTGGGAGCTCTTCATGGGTGAGAGGACGGTGCGGCAGCTCTGCTTTGATGTCGTCATCCCGGTGGACCCTTCTTCGTTGATGACTATTAAGGATTATGTCCCAGCTACCCCGAGTGACGTCTATTTTGAGGGAGTGGATTGTCTTCTAGGCCTGGTCCATGCCGAGATGCCTTATTGGGAGTGGTTCGAGTTGAACTCTTTAGGATCCCTAATGGCTATCCATGAGGTTGAGGGTGGTCGGGTTTTGGGTGGAGTGGCCCAAGATAGTTTCCAGTTGCAGTTTTCTGGGGAGGTAAACAGACTTCAGGGCAAGGTGCTGCGCCTTCAGCTCAAGCTGTCGGTCATTGAGGACAGGCATGTGGCTGATGTTACCTGGCTATAGGGGGACGTGGCCCAGTTGCAGGCGAATGTGGCCACCAGGGACGCGAGCATCCAGGGATTAGAGGACCAGCTTTTGAGCGCGAGCATCACGCCTGTCACTAGGGCCATTTCATCCAGTCACGACCCAACTTCACCTTCCTCTTCGATGTCTCCTACGCATCTTCCACGGGGTTGGTTCTTTGGTCCTAATCCTCCAACCTTATGATGTATTCTTTTTTTTTTTTTAGGGGTGGGGGGGGGCTTGTATTTTGGCCTGCTGCATTTTTGTATTCACATTTGGGATGATGTATGTACAGACATTTGATTCTAGATGGTTTTATGTACATATATGGTGTTTTGTGTTTATGGTTTGTATTTCTGGTTTGTATGTATGGATATATGTATGGATTGTGTATGGATATCGGGTCTGAATCCTTCGCGAGGCCCGATTCAACAAATGTTGGGACTTACACCTCCATGAGACCCATTTTGATAAATGTAGGGACTTACTCCTCCACGAGGCCCGTTTCAACAAATCTTGGGTCTTACTTCTTCACGAGGCCTATTTAGAAGACTCCTCGAAAAATTTTTCAATTTTTTCACCAAAAATGGAAAAATTTTTGCCCCAGTGTGTAATATTAAACTAATTTTTCTAGCTTCTTGAAGAAAGAAAAATTTGCCCTAGTATGAAACATGAAGTTAATTTTTCTAGCTTTTCGAAGACAGAAAAATTTGCCCCAGTATGGAATCACACGGGATGATGCAGAATCCTAAATTTTTGCTCTTGTCTCTTTTACCCCGGACAGAGATAGCCGCTCTAGTGTTAGACTGCTTTTTTTTTTTTTTTCACAATTTCTCAAAAATCTTTTGAAAAATTTACCCCAGTGTGTTGGCAAATTCGACCATGAGACATCCCTTGGTTGCTTCTCAACTTTTCTGGTCCTTGGATTGGGTCTAGGTTTCTTGGCCAGTTCTCGACTGTCGAGCCTGGTTCTCAGTTCTTGGGCCATTTCTTAGCGAAAAGTTAACCCCGATTCCATCACGTCAATCGTTTCCCGTGAGAATACCCTTGGTTTAAAACCCTGGTCCTCGGGTTGATTTTAGGGCTTCGGGCTGGCTCTCGGGTGTCGGGCCTCTGGATCGGATTTTCTGATTACCGAATCGCCCTAGACTTCTCCATGAGTGATTCACCATATGATGGTTCTTATAGGGTCCAAAACGGGTCTCTGGAAGCGAACGAGCGGGGTTGAACCGAATTGGGTGGGAGATTTGAAATCTTGGGAAGCACAACGGGCCTCACGCATCTCTATGCTGCGTCACGCAGCATGAGGCTGCGTGAGGTTCTTATATATGTGAGGGGTGGCCTCCCCTCGAACCAGCAGCTCCTCTTGTGTCTTCCCCCCATTTCTTCGCCAAAATCTCTCTTTTTTCTCTACTTTTGAGTCTCTTGCGCCCATGGCCACTTCAAGTGGTGGTCCTGACTCCTTGGTGGTGCTTCATTTCCACAATTTCTGCATCGAGTAGATGAGGCATTGGTGGGACCCCATTGAGGGGAAAGATCGTGCCCTTATCAAGGGCATCTTTGGCAAGTTCTCTTCCCTCATGTGACTCCGGGTGGACCACGGATTGCTCGAGGCTCTCGCCTCTTTCTGGGATCCATCCCATTGCTACTTTTCCATTGGGGAGATGGATTTGGTTCCTACTTTGGAGGAGTATGCAAAGCTCCTTCAGTTGGGCAGCCTATTTGGCAAGAAACCTTTCATGCCCGTTCGGAGCCCTCGGTTGAACCAAGTCTTGGAGAAGTATCTGGGCTTGACATCTGAGGTCCTGTGCCGGGATATCCACCGGGTAGACGAGACCTGGCAAAAGGCTAGCATTTCTCTGGATTTGCTGATGAGGTACTTTTCCTGGAGCGACTTTCCAGCCGACCTCGCGGGAGACTTCACTGCAAGCGAACAAGACTGGGGGCAACTTCAGGTCAATGCCTTCAAGATTGCCTTTGCAGGTATCTTTCTCTTTCCTTCTTCTGCTGGTAGGATAGACCTAGGAGTTGTTCCTCTGGTTTGTAGCGAGGGCGAGTCCATTGTGCCTGCTGTGTTATGCGAGACCGTGCGGTCACTATCTTATTGTAGGAGCCAAGGAGAGGGGGTTCCAATGTTTTGTGTATAGCTCATTCAGCTTTGGTTCTACAGTCATCTACGACATTTCCATGTTCGCCAGACTCTTTATCATTTTGCGAGGCGTACAGTGAGGCAAACTGTCAACACGCTACTTCCCTATACAGGCCCTGGGAATGACTGGGCACAATATCTCCTCAACTTACCCCTGAGTGAGTAGTCCTGGAGGGTCACATGGGGGCCCACCATGTGGTAGTCTTGGACTCACTACAGTCACTTCGATGATATGCCCCTTCCTGGGGTGTGGGGTTGCACCAACTACTACCCCGACCTTGCCCTTCGCCAGTTTGGCGGTCTTCAGTATCTACCTCGCCTAGGCGACCTGGGCACGATGACATTTGACTACGTGGTGGGTAGCAACATATGGAAGCTCTTCTCCATGGAAAGGAACATCTGGGGAGGCCACCTCTCCGAGATGGTCTTTGTTGAAGATGGCCTTTTTGCTCTGAGCTCCGTCACTGCTGAGTTTGTTGAGTGGAAGGAGGGGTGGAGCCCTTCTTTCATTCCCAGGCCTACTGTACAGCCAGGCACATCACATTCTCTAGTGCCTCCTTCTCTTCGGGTTTCGGCTCCTGCAGATTGCTCGGGGTGGGTCGCTGACTTGGAGAGAGAGCTTAAGGTGGCTCGCGCAGAGTTAATAGCACTGCGCCTCGCCAGGGTGTCAGAGAGAGTCTGCGGCTCGTGTGGAGTCCATGTGGCATACTCTGCATCATAGTAATGCGGTAGTGGCGAACCTCCGCCTTGACTTGGAGACTTAGAGAGGGAATGTCTTCATCCTCTAGGGGATGAATGACTTCCTCCGTGAGCAGCTCAAGATCTCCGAGGGGGTTAGAGACCATTTGGAGCAGTGCTTGACTGATGTTCAAGGGCAGTTAGAGGCTGAGTAGGTAGAGAGGTCTCGGGTCCAGGATGAGCTTGATTCCCTTCGTTCTTACACTCAGGCCTTGGTTGATCCCTCTACTAGTCGTCGTCACGACATTGTGGACCTCCGACGATCATTAGATGAGAGTGAGGCGGCATTCACAACTGCACGCACTTCCATGGGGGCCATGCTAGTTCAGATCAGCGTTCTTCAAGGCGATAACGCGATCCTATCATCTGAGATGGATCTAGTGCACGATCTCTGTACATCCGACCTTTCCTGACCCAGCAGAGAGGATCTTGCTGTGACCATGGCCCTTCACCGAGCTACTCGGGTGGTGGAGTCTTTGGGCGCTGTGGCCCACACTGTCTTGGAGGAGTGTGAGGAGGGAGATCCGATCCTCTCCACCGCCTTGAGGAGATTCTGCATGGAGACATGCATATGTCTTGACCACCTATGAGTTTTTTTTTTTTTTTTTTTAGCATATTTCCTGTAACAACAAGTAGTCAGTAGTTTTTGTATTTGAATGGAGAATCCCTCATAAATCCGAGTCAGGTCATGCATGATTCCCATTTCTAACTTCTTAATATGTTTAGATATGCTTTCAAGACATCATGAAAAATCAATGTAAAAGTTTATAAATTTGACATGGGTTAAGCTTTGTATGAATGAATTTCATTATGGAGAATGAATGTAAGAATTTATGAATTTGACATGAATTAGTTTGGATGGATGATGATGGGAATGTGGGTTTTATTATGAAAAATGAATGTAAGAATTTATGAATTTGACATGGGTTAGCCTTTTTATGAACGGATGATTAGCTATGGTACAAATGAGAGCGTGAGTCTTAATATGTCACTTGAAACTGAACGTTTGGAAGGATATACTTATGCTCCGCCCCTTGATCCCCAAATGTTCTCTTCGTATCAAACAAACCATGCACTGCTCAAAGGATAACATAGGTCATTCTTTCGTTTGAAATCTTTCACCGAATAGACAATCTCAAACGCTAATCTTGCACTGGTCTGTCGCTTGTCTTGTTGTGGTCTTTTTTTTTTTTTTTTTTTAGCCATATATTATCTTTGACTTTTGCCAAATCCGGCTTTCCACGTTACTTTTACCTATGGCGTCTCTTTCAAGGTTTTCATCATACCCGTGATAATTTCACCCGAGGGCAATGTCCTTACGGATTTTCACCGCTTCTCAGGTCTTCTTCCAAAATTTGTTAACATAAGGTAGGGAAGTGACACATTGGGATTTCTCGTGAATATTCCTCTTTGATTAATTCAATTAAAGTCATACATGATACTTGATTATAGAGTCAGAGTTAATGGGCGAACGGAACTCTTCTCCATCCATGTCGGTCAAAATGATCGCTCCTCCTGAGAAAGCCTTTTTCACCACATACGGGCCCTTATATGATGGTGCGAACTTCCCGTGTGTGTCTGAAATGGCTGTATTCCTCTTCTTCAAGACGAGGTCCCCTGGTTGGAAGGTGCGAGGTCACGCCTTCTTGTTGTAGGCTCTCTCAATTCTCCTCTGATAAAGCTGTCCGTGGCATAGCGCCGTCAATCTCTTCTCATCTATGAAATTTAGCTGCTTATACCGCGCCTGGGCCCACTCAGCTTCATCCAACTGGGTTTGCGACAGGATTCTCAAAGAGGGGATCTCCACTTCAACTGGCAGCACTGCATCTATCCCATACACTAACGAGTAAAATGTATCCCCAACAGATGTCCTTACTGATGTTCGGTATGCATACAAAGCATATGGCAATTGTTCATGCCAATCTTTATACGTATCCGTCATCTTGCTCAAAATTTTCTTTACATTCTTGTTGGCAGCTTCTACGGCTCTGTTCATCTTCAGGCGGTATAAAGTAGAGTTATGGTGTTGGATCTTGAACTGTTGGCATAGTTGGTCCATCATGCGGTTATTTAGGTTCGAAGCATTGTCGGTGATGAGCATCTTTGGCATCCCATAACGGCAAATGATGTTGTGCTTCACGAACTGGGTGACAGCGGCTTGAGTGACATTCTTAAAAGAACATGCCTCCACTCACTTGGTGAAATAATCAATGGCCACCAATATGAACTCATGTCCGTTCGATGCCTTCGGGGTAATCACACCAATCACATCCATTCCTCAGGCTGAGAAGGGCCACGATGAGGCCATGGTATAGAGATATTGGGGAGGTGCATTCTTATGGTCCTGATACATCTGGCATTTGTGGCACATCTGAACATGTCTGATGCAATTGCTCTCCATTGTTAGCCAATAGTAACCAGCCCTCATGATCTTTTTAGCTTGGAACGATCCGTTGGCGTGGGCTCCCATCAACCCTACATGCATCTCTTGGATAAAGCGATTAGCCTCCTCTGCATCTACACATCGTAGGAAGGTGGCGTCATGAGTTCGTTTATACAAGATCTCTCCACTTAAGAAGAATTGGAAGGCCATTCTCCTAATGTACTTGTTCTCATTCTCAGTTGCCTACTGTGGATATTCTCTGTTCTGTACAAAGCGCTTGATATCGTAATACCAAGGCCTGTTATTTACTTCTGCTTCGACATTCATGCATTCTTCCACGCACACACAGTATGCCGGAATGTCTCGAGTTTCGATCCGAAATGGTCGCACATCATCCCCTTTTATTAGCTTGATAAAGCTTGCCAATGTGGCGAGCATGTCGGCGAAGTGGTTGTGAGCCCTTGGGGTATATGTGAAAGTGATGTACTTGAACTTGGGAGCTAGCTGGCTAATGTATCGCTGATATGGGATAAGTTTGGGATCCCGAGCTTGCCATTCCCCGTTAGTCTGTGACACTATTAGCAGAGAATCTCCGAAGACCTCCAACTCGTGGGCACAGAATTCTAAGGCTGCTTATAGGCCGACAATGCATGCTTCATACTCCATCATGTTATTGGTGCAGTCAAATCCTAACTTGATAGCAATGGGAGTCTGTTGTCCCTTTGGTGATACCAGAATTGCGCCAATCCCACTTCCGATGGCGTTTGTTGCTCCGTCAAAGTAAAGCTTCCATCTACAGTGGCCATCTTCATCGGCTGTCATCACATCTTCATCCGGGAACTCTGAGTCCATCAACTTTCGTTGCTCGGATGGATAATCTGCCAAGTAGTCAGCTATGGCTTGTCCCTTGATTGCCTTTCGGGCCACAAACAAGATGTCGAACTCAAACAACAATACTTGCCACCGCGCAATCTTCCCTGTCAAGGCGGGCTTCTCAAAGATGTACTTGATCAGGTCCATTCGGGACATCAACCAAGTGGTGTAATAGAGCATTTACTGTCTCAGTTTCCTAGAGGCCTAAGCCAATGCACAATACATCTTCTCAACTAGCATGTAGCGGGTCTCTAGCTCTGTGAACTTCTTACTGAGATAGTAGATTGCCTGCTCTCTCTTCCTAGTCTCGTCTTGCTGTCCCAACATGCAGCCCATGGATGTTTCCTAAACTGTGAGGTATAGAATGAGGGGACGTCCCGGAGTTGGTGGGACTAGGATAGGTGGGCTGAGTAAATATTCCTTGATCTTGTCAACGGCCCTCTAGCAATCCTCTGTCGATTCTATCTTCACATTCTTCCTCAGCAGTTTGAACAGTGGCTCATAGTTTGCCATGAGCTGTGCAATGAAGCAGGCTATGTAGTTGATCCTCCCCAAGAAGCTTCGGATCTCTTTTTCTGTTTTCGGCGCGGGCATACTCCGTATAGCTTGAACCTTTGTAGGATCAATCTCGATTCCTTTGCCACTGACAATGAAACCCAATAGTTTCCTAAACGTAACACTAAAGGCACACTTATTCAGATTTAACCTGAACTGATACTTCTTCAAGTGTTAGAACAACTTGCACAGGTCTACGAGATGGTTTTGTATGGTGCAGGACTTAGCGATCATGTCATCCATATAAACCTCAATCTCATGGTGAATCATGTCATGGAATAGGGTGACCATAGCTCGCTGATAAGTGGCCCCCGAGTTCTTTAGACTGAAAGGCATGACATTGTACATGAAAGTTCCCCAATGTGTGACAAAAGCTATCTTAGATTTGTCTTCATCGGCCATCTTGATCTTATTATAACCTGAGAATCCGTCCATGAATAAGAATACGGCATTCGCTACAGTGTTGTCGACCAACGGGTCGATGTGAGGTAGAGGGAAGTTGTCCTTCGGGATAGCTCAATTCAGATCCCGATAGTCCACGCACATTCTGACTTTCCCATCCTTTTTTGGTTCCGAAATTATGTTGGCTATCCAGTCTGAGTAGGTTACTGTGCTTAGGAACCCTGCCTTCAGTTGCTTCTCCACCTCTTCTTTGATCTTCAGAATGACCTCAGGCTTCATCTGTCGCAGGGCCTGTTTGACGGGCTTGCATTCTGATTTCAATGGAATCTTATGGACCACTATATCCGTATCTAGACCAGGCATGTCTTGGTAAGACCAGGCGAAGATCTCATGAAACTCTCTCAATAGTGCGATGAGTGCCTTTTTTTTGTTCAGTGGTGAAAGTGGGTCCCGATCTTTACTTCTTTCGACTCTTCACCCTCTTCTGCTAGATTTACGACTTCCAACTTTTCTATGTTTGGCTTGGACCCCTTATCTTGCCTTTCTAATGCTTCAAGAATATCATTCGGTAATTTGACTTCTTCATCTGAATTATCTATGTTATCCAATGAGCAATTCTCTTTGTTGTCAATTTCGGAGACGTGGGGATCGTTCGGGGTTTTGCGTATGATCTTGGAATGGATGACGGATGGAAAAAAGTAAGGAAACAAAAAATGAAGCCATGATGGCATATTGGATTGCTTAGAGCACATTGAAATTCTTGGATGATGGAGTTTATGAAATAAACATGTGACATATCATTGAGAATATAAAGTGGAAGTAATAAAGTGATTAAATGATGATGATTATAAAATGATATCTTTAAAGCATGAAATAACCATAAAAGACCCGAAATTGTTTGATACAAAAATTCCCAAACTGTTGATAAATTCAAAACCCGAACTATCAACAGCTGGGATACTGCTTACTCATTGCTACTTGAGATACACTGTAGCAATGGTACACTGGTCCACGTCTTTGCTTCCTTTTCTTGCTAGCAGTGGCGGATTGAAAGTGTGGTGGAATCCCCCTCCGTGGTGATGGCGTTGATGCTCAATTCTTCTACCAGTGGGGGGGTCAGTCTGTACTTCTTCGACGGTGGTGTTGTTGTTTAGGTCCTTGGCTGATGGGGGGTCAGTCTGTACTTCTCCTTCTCCAGTGGTGGTGTTGTTGTCTGGGTCCTTGGCTGGTGGTAGCTCGGTTTGCTTGTGTGTGCTCCTCCTTCCGCATCGGTCAATGCTGGTAGGGTTGCCATTTCCTCTTTCTCTTTGATCTCCATGATCACCTCATTTACTCCCGAGTTGGGGATGAAATACGGTTCTTCATTGTCCTTCAACCCCAAATAATCAAGTATTGATTTAGGGTTGTAACGATACCGTTCTAGAAAGGCTTTCGCCAAATCTTCCCAACTAGAAAGGTCCCTTAGCTGATAGAACCAGGTAGCGACACGACTTGACAGGCTCTCGGGGAATGTCGAGATCATCAAGAGCTCATTTTCTGTGTGTAGGGCCATCTTTTCGCAGTACTTCTGTAGGTGAGATGCTTCCAAAGGGGTGATGTATCCCTGCTCCTTTAAGGTGTGGAATAGACGCTTCCATGAGTCTTGACCACTGGCCAAGTCAAACCAGTCGTCCTCTTCCTCTACTTCAACCATGTTCACATCTCCTTCCGGATGGTTAGGTAGGGGGTTGGTGGTGATGTTGGGTAGTCCTTCAAACTTTAAAATCCTGTGGTCGATCAGGTTCTGAACCCGATACCTTAGTTGTTGGCAATTCTCCACTACGTGTCCCACTTCTCCAAAGTGGAAATCGCAGCTTAGCTTCTGGTTAAAATCTCTCCTTTGTGGGCCGTTTTAAGGCCTTGGGACGATGGGTGAGATTAGGTTCTTTTAGATCAGGATCGGGTAGAGCTGTGTCAGGGGCATGGGCAGTGGAGTGAATTGCCTTAGCTCCCTCCTGGCTGGCCTATTGTCATTGGCTTGATTTCCCACTGGCCTTGCAGGCATCTAGGGGCTGGGGTCGGAGCTGGAGCTGGAGTCAGAGCTGGGATTGGGGTCGGCCTGGGTTGGTTCTGTATTGGCTGCATTGTGAAGGTTGGAAGAGCCTGCCTTGGTCTTCCATTGTTCCTCCCGATCATCTGTACATCCCCTTCCTTCCTCTTTGTAGGAGCCTTTTTGGCGGTTTGTTCAGCTAACGCCAACAAAGCTGACATGTCCACTATTTTCTTTGTCTTCACCGTGTCTTTGATTCTCTCTCCAACAGGGATCAGGTCGACGAAGAATTGCAATTGCAGACCTATCATCCGGTCAAAGTAAGGGTTCTTTAGAGTATCGATGAAGATCTTAATCATCTCCTTCTCATTTAGAGGCGGGCGTGCCCGGGCCGCCTTTTCTCTACACCGCTGAGCGTATTCCCTAAAAGTTTCACTGCTCTTCTTCTCCATTCTCTGCAGATCAAATCGGTCTGGTGCTATCTGAGAGTTGAAGCCAAACTGGGCTAGGAAGGTGTCTGCCAACTCCTTCCAATGAGAGATCTTCTTCAACTGTGAGTACCATTCGGCCGCATGTCCCGTTAAGGTGTCCTGGAAAGTTTGGATCAACAACGGCTCATTATCCGCATACTGCGCCATCTTCCGGCAATACATCTATAGGTGAATCATTGGGTCCCCTCTCCCGTTGTATTTTTCAAACTCTAGGACTTTGAATTTAAGCGGCACTGTCATATTGGGGAACCCGGACATGCTAGAGAAGTCCGTGTTCCCAAAAGAGATCAGGCCCTGCATGAGCCAGATTTTATCCTCTAGGTCGTCAATTTTGCTGCCCAGCTGGAACTCTTTCTCCTCTGATTTCAGTGGCATCGACGGCCTCGGTGGTGTTGGCGGCCTTGGTGGTGGGTCGGTGTTAATGTGAGCGTGTCCTTCCGGCACTTCCTTGTTGGTGTTTTTGTCGTCTCCTTTTCTCCGGTCTTCCATCTCTAAGTCTCGCTTCACCATCAGGTGCAAGAAGTTTAGGAGTTCGTTGAATTTTCGCTCAAGGGTGATCATTCAAACTTCATGCTCGTCGGGCCCATTTGTTTCTCTAGCCATTTGATATGCGAATGGGTACAAGCCTACAAATAAACAATGCCAAGTTAGATCTTGCATTCACAGTTAGGTACATGACCTCAGCTCACCTTGTGGGTAAATCGTGGTTAAGTATGAATGTGCATGTGACATGCATGATTGCATTATGTATCAACAAGCAGATGGACTCTCACATCGGATTGCTAAGATTTGGCGAGCCTTTCGGCTCACGGTTTCATTTTGAAACTTTGGGTAACCGACATTGGTTGATGTGAGGGTCATGCTAACATGGATAAGTATCTACATCCCCATATAGAGTTGGAAACTCTTAGGGTTTACGTGTGCATGTACACTATGGTTACGGACACATCAACAAAGAGATAGACTTTCACACTACCTAAATTCGACGAGTCTTTCGGCTCACGGTTCCATTTTGAAATTTTTTTTTTAGGGAAACGATGTCGGTTGGTGTAAGGATCGTATTCTTGGTTAAAGATGACACAATGGGTGAATATCTACATTCCCTGGTAGAGTTGAAAACTCTTAGGGTTTACACGCGTATGTACACGATGGCCATGGATGCATCAATAAAGAGATGGACTCTCACGCTACCAAAATTCGACTAGCCTTTCGGCCCTCAGTTCCATTTTGAAAAATTTTGAGGGGGCCAATGTCGGTCGATGTGAGGGTCATACTCTTGGTTGAAGACGACAGAACTATATACATCCCTATGTAGAGTTAGAAACCCTTTGGGACTTCCATGTGTATGTACATGACGGTTACAGGCGCATTAACAAAGAGATGGACTCTCACACTACCAAAATTCGACGAGCCTTTCGGCCCACGATTCCATTTTGAAAATTTTTTGGGGGAATCGATGTCGGTCAATGTGAGGGTCATACTCTTGGTTAAAGACGACAGGACTATATACATCCCATATAGAGTTGGAAACTCTTGGGGCTTCCATGTGTATGTACATGACGGTTACAGGCGCTTCAACAAAGAGATGGACTCTTACACTACCAAAATTCGACGAGCCTTTTGGCCCACGGTTCCATTTTGAAATTGTTTTTGGGGGAACCGATGTCGATCGATGTGAGGGTCATACTCTTGGTTCAAGGCGACAGGACTATATAAATCCCCATATAGAGTTGGAAACTCTCGGGGCTTTCATGTGTATGTACATGACGGTTATGGATGCATCAACAAAGAGGTGGATTCTCACACTACCAAAATTTGACGAGCCTTTCGACCCTCGGTTTCATTTTGAAAAATTTTGAGAGAACCAATGTCGGTCGATGTGAGGGTCATACTCTTGGTTGAAGATGACAAGATGGGTAGGTACATACATCCCTGTATAGAGTTGGAAACTCTTAGGGCTCGGGTGGTTTGCACGGGTATGGACAACATGGTTATCCTTTTCCCTTTATCAAACAATGGCATGCAAACAAAGGTTCAAATAGATAGAATCTGGCTTGACTCCATTTATTTTTTTATCACCACCTGGAAAACAGCATAACGTTTTTCCCTTAACTCATTTTGAAAAGACACATCCTACTTTCGGGTATCCTATCTTAGGTTGGATGTTCACTCGGTTGGTTTTTACTAGAGCCCTCACAGGTAAGTTTTTTACTCTATAGCTTACTATATGAGACATGGTATGACTGGTTTTGGAATTCTGTTTCCTAAAGGAAGTCAAAGGGTATTGGATCAAAGGAGAATCACTTTCCACCAGGCCCTTGATTCCCACAGGTGTGGAGGAAGAGAGATGGGTTTCCATAACTCCAGGTCCTAGATATAAAAGGGTTCGTGGTGGGTCCGTACCAGCCAAACAACTACTTGAGTCTGGGTTCGACCCATAAGTCCAATGAGGGTAAATGTCATGATTTTGAAAACAAAAAGGGAAAAGACTTTTTGTACAAAGAACAATATATAATATGTGCTGCATAAATAAATCTCTATCCTATGTTCGCCGTATATATGTACAAAAATGTAGACATGCTAAAATCAAAACATTTTACAAGATGAAACAAAGAGGGTAAACCCTATAACAAATACCAACAAATGAATGAACATATGTTTAGCAAACAAAACACCGAAAGACTATAGGCTTAAACCCTCTAAGTTCCTAGTGGAGTCGCCAAGCTGTCGACACCGGGGAAAATATCAACTAGTAATTATTTCCTTGACACTAACCCCCATTTGGCGAGTCTTAATGTTTTCGGAGATGTGTGTAATGTGTGTGTGGGAACACATGTGTGCGTGCAAATGAGCACAAATTTGGAGTCGCCACCAATCATGGAAAATTTAAGGTGTGATTGGGCACCTATGTCTAATAGATTTTATCTTGTTTAGACATATTAAAGAGAAATGATCTTGAATCAGAGATGGGTTCGGAGGTTTGCTTATGCTTGGGGAAGGTGTTAGGCACCCCACGCCATCCGTTAAAAGAAACGGTTACCTCCCTTCAAGTGTTCCCTTACGTTTGCTAAGCAAAGATTTGTTGGTTTTAATTATGTATAAATGTCCTGATTTTCGTCATGCAATATACCAAGAATGGCAAATGCGATTCGATTTCATTCAGTTTTGATTAGATTCTTTATTTCACTTTCCCTCATCTTTGTAATTTTTAGGTTCCGGGCAGTTCGATGGCAGGATACTCTTGAAATCCTAACATCGAGTGCTAGGACAAATAATTATGTTTTTGGTGTCATATTCAGGATCCCCCTACCCTTGATTTCCAAGGATAAAGTGGTCCGTCAAATGGCGGAGTTTTGGATGATTAATTCACACTTTGGAGAGTTTTAGGCCATGGTATTATGGGAGTTAGAATGTGTAGAATCCCTTACAACGTGTCAACGGCCAGCCACTTCAACGCATAAGGGACTCATACCATGGTGTCCCAAGGCCAGGTCCAGCCATAGCACTTAGGTTGCACCAATTTCGTTTGTAACGCCCACATTACCATGTTTACTCTTTTTAAAATTTTCATGGCAAAATGTATTTTAATCACATTTATATTAAAGCAAATAAACATCCAAACAAGTGATCATGGCATGTTTGCAGCACATAAATCACAAGTATCAAAGTGAGTAAATATTCAAACAAATGATCACGGCATATTTGCAGCACATAAATCACTAAAAAAAAATAAGTATGTAACGATCATGGCATGTTTGTAGTACATTAATCATAAAGAAGTTCAAGCAAGTGATCACAGCATGTTTGCAGCACATTAATCACGAAGCACAACTATGGAATGATCATGGCATGTTTGCAGCACATTAATTATAAAGAAGTTCAAGAAAGTGATTATGACATATTTGCAGCACGTTAATCACAAGCACAAATATGTGATGAATATAGTGTGATGAAAATGACAAGTATGATGATTATGACATAAATACAACGCTTAATCAAAATGATAATGTGTAATTTATGACAATTTGAAGGGATTTAAGGAAAGGGTCAAGACCTTGTGGGACCGGAATTCAATGCTACTGAAAGACTTACTTAATTCTTGATACCACCTTAGGGTTTACATGAATAAAATAAAACCATATAGAGAAAAGGGTTCAACGCCTCTTGAGATTACAAGAGGGGTTAGTGCTATTGAAAGACTTACCTAATCCCTTGAGACCGAATAGGACTTACATGAACAATAAATGGAAAACTCATTAAAATAATGTCGAGAGTCTTGCGGCTCCAATACCTTGTGGATTTATATGGGGTTTAGTGCTATTGAAAGTCTTACCTAAACCTCTAATACCGGTCAGGATTTTCATGTCTAAATCAAAGTGGAAAAATAAACAATATTCACAATGACGTAGTAAATAATGTAAATGGCGGAATTTAAAGCAAATGAGGTTTTTTTGTGGGTACAATGCCTTATGAGATTACGTGGTTGTTAATGCCTCATGAAGGTCTTACATAATCCATCACGACCAATCGGGATTTTCACACCCAAATCACAAGGGAAAAATGGGGAAAAATAAACAATATTCACAACGTAGTAAATAATGAAAATGACTGAATTTACTCAAGGGGGAGTGTTCATAGGTCCAATGTTTTGCTGGTTTACATGGTTGTTAATGCCTCATGGAGGTCTTACATAATCTGCCAAAATTACTAAGGATTTTCATACCCAAATCACACAGGGAAAGGGATAATCACAAATACGTAGTAAATGTAAATGAGAGCAATAAATGTATTTAAAGCATAATGGAAAGCAATAAATATATTTAAAGCATGATGGAATTTAAAGTAAGGGGATTTTCGCAAGTCTAATATTTTATGGGATTACGTGATTGTTAATGCCTCATGAAAGTCTTACATAATCCGCCACGACCAATCGGGATTTTCACACCCAAATCATAAAGGAAAAAAGGGGGAAAAATAAACAATATTCACAACGTAGTAAATAATGAAAATGACTGAATTTACTCAAGGGGGTGTTCATGGGTCCAATGCCTTGCGGGTTTACATGGTTGTTAATGTCTCATGGAGGTCTTACATAATCTGCCAAAACCACTAAGAATTTTCATACCCAAATCACACGGGGAAAGGAATAATCGCAAATATGTAGTAAATGTAAATGGGAGCAATCAATGTATTTAAAGCATAGCGGGAAGCAATAAATATATTTAAAGCAATAATGGAAAGTAATAAATGAATTTAAAGCATAAAGCAATAATTGGTATTTAAAGCAATAATGGAAGCAAAAAATGAACTTAAAGCATATAAAGCAATAAATAAATTTAAAACAATAACAAAACATGGATCATTGTGAATCCCTTCCTATTGTGGGATCATCACTAGTCACCTCCATGAAAATGAAAGAAAATAGTGGGTATGGGAGAGTGTATGAGTGAAGAGAGGGATGAGAGAAGCTTGGAGGGGTAGAGAGAGATTACCTAAGTAGGATCTCTTAACTCTAACTAAAGACCTAGTCTAAACCCAAAGAGAGGCCCCCCTTCCTGAGTGTCTGCCCAAAATAGCCTAAAATCACTCTAGAAACTCGAGCCAAGCTTGTTGGAATGGGGGAGGGGGGTCTGATTTATAGACGGACCTCGCGCAGCCTCACCATGTGTGGCGGATGGTCACTTGCGCGGCACGTGTGGCTGCCACATGGCAATCTTATCCGCCATGTGGCACCTCCGACAAATCCTCCTCGATTTGTGTGTCGGTACAATTTTCTAACCTGATTTTCGGGGCAGCTTTTGGAGGCCTTCTGGTGCTTAAAATTGGTCATGCGAGGTACCTTTGGAAAGCTTGTGAAGTCTACTTTCCAACAATATAAATTTTGTGCGAATCAGAGTTCGGACAGAAAAGTTATGGCTCCCGGAAGTCGGGTTGTCCGAGCTGTTTTTCCAACAAAGATTCCGGCCAAACCGAAGATGCTACTGGCGAACCGAGAGTTGCATCTTATAGCCGGAGGTGTAGTCTTTCTTAGGGTTTCGAGCTTACGGATCAACTCGTAGCGAGTTGTAAGGAATCTGCGCATGAAGGCTGCTGTTCGGGAGGAAAAACGCGACAGATTTTCAGAACGTTTTCCTTATTTTTGTCGGTTTTTGCGCGTACGGTTGACGTAGCTCTCAACATTGGTTTTTGATGTTCTTGGTGTCCTTGGAAAGCTTACGATACCTTTTTTCTTAAAGTTATGGACTTGCGCAAAGGCGAGCTTGGGCTCGAGAGATACGGTCCTGCGAATAGAGGCCATTGGAGTGTTTTGCTATGCTGGGGGGTCATTTTCCGATCGAGATTCTGGCTTAACCGGGGAAAATCTTGGCGATCCAAGAGTTGCACGTCGTGTCTGAACGTGTCCTCTTTCATAAAGTTATGGACTTGCGGATCAAATAGCAGCGAGTCGGAAAGAATCTGTGCGCAAATGCAACCTCTCCAGGGGAAAACTACAGAATTTTCAGCATAGTCTCTTTTCTTCCGTCAGTTTTCGTGCGCATGGTTGACGTAGCTCCCGACGTCGGTTTTCTACATTCTTGGTGTCGCTGGAAAGCTAACAATACCTTCTTTCTTAAAGTTGTGGACTTTTGGGAAGTCGAGCTTGGGTTCGCGAGATACGGTCCCGCGAACGGAGGCTGTTGGAGTGTTTTTCTATGTTGTGGGTCATTTTTCGATCGAGATTTCGACTTGACCGGAAAAGCTCTTGACGATTCGAGAGTTGCACGTTGTAGCTGAAGTCGCCTTCTTCCTTAAAGTTTCAAACTTTCGGACCAAATTGCTGCGGGTAGGAAAGAATCTATGCGCGAACATCGCTTCTTAAATGGGTTGTTTTGTCAACAACACTTAGCAAAATTTTGTTAAGTGTTGGGCCAATTTTTACAGTTTTAGCCATAACTTCCTAGTTTCTCGTCCGTTTTCGACTCATAAAGTATCAAATCGAAGCTCTTGATGTGCTCTATTCGATGGTCAAGGGGTGCTCAGTCAAATCTTGGTTTTGGCCCCGTCAAAGCCTTGGTCAAACTTTGGTCAAACTTGGTCAACTTTGATCAAACTTGGTCAAACTTGGTCAAACCTCCCCAAACCTCGAGAAATGCGCTCCCGAACATGTCTTGAGGGTTCTTAAGTACGATTGGACCCCTCTCAGGTCAAACCGGCACAATTTGGGTTGTCTCATTTTGCGTGTCGACACCCGAGAAAATCCCATGGGTAAAAATAGGGTTATGACACTCATTGGTTCATAAATTGCATTACTCTTGAGCCATGGACAATTTCTGTGGGAATAACAATTTGGGTCTTCTTACGCAAACATGAAATTCCCTTCATGAAAGTCATTGAGCTTGATCCCTCTAAATAGGAAAGCTGGTCTTGGAATTGCTGGATCTAGACCTCCTGTAAAGCTGATCTTCAATGCTAGTCTACAAGCATTAATTGATTGGAGTGAGTTGTCTTGAGTACTCCACTTTGTTTAGCAGATATTCAGCTATTTCTGTTCACGTTCATCTTTTGTCCACTGGTCATCAGGGAGAGTTGTTCACCCATGACTTTTCTAGATCTAAAACCATCCAAGCAAAAGTCCATCTTGCCCCTGCTTTTAGTTACTGATTATTTGGGAATACATGGGCCTGATGTAATAAGTAAAATCATGTACAAGTAAATAAACCCAGGCCCAACTGCAGTTAACTTAAAATTGCAGGCTTTATTTATACAACTTGGCCAAAGGAAGAGCACCAAACTTGGGCTTGATGTTAGGCATATTTGGGCTAAGTGAGCCCCGCAGCCTTGATGTAAGCTTTGGGCTTCTCATTTATATTGGGCTTGTTTTCTGCTTTAGACCCTTACAACAAGCATACTTATTAAATTCTCATATTATTAACTCTTATTGAGCTGTGTAGCTCACCCTTAAAAATTTTCAATACACAGGTTCTTTCTTGGAAGCAACGGGAGTAGAGGTGACAGGAGGAGCTATGAAATTATATTTTGAATGGTTAGAACAAAAAGGGGTCTCTTGTTGTATAAAAAGAAAATCAAGATATACTTGATCCTTCGTTCTAGCATTGATGTATATATAAAATTTTGAATCATAGTTTGTAATATAGAAACTCTATGGTAGTAGTTTTAGGTGTTGTTTATAAGTATGTTGAGGTATTTTTATACAAAGGAAATTTGGATAATTCTTCAAATTGATTTTGGGTTCTTGTTGATATTAATTTGGACTTGATATTAACATGCCGGTCATGCTCTTAAATCTGACATACGGATTTGGTCCATGACAAGGGAATCCAAACAGTTCAAGAGCTACCTTAAGAAAACCCCAATGGACTCTGTCATAAGCCTTCTGAAGGTCCACTTTCATGGCCATAAATCCCTCTTTCACCTTTCTAGTTCTAAAGCTGTGAATCAGTTCCTTGACGATTAGCCGATTCTCAGCAATCCACCTACCTGGAATGAAGGCCGATTGAGAGGGAGAATAATCTTGTCCAAATGCGGCCTTAGCTTAGCCACAATGGCGGCTCCAGGAATTTTTTACAGGGGGTTCATTAAAAAGCTTGACTATATAATATATTCACATCACCAAAAAAAAAAAAAAAAACATTAAAAATACATAAAGTTTTACAATTTCCTTCTACGAGTTTTTATATTTTGAAATCATTACATGATACTTTCATTTTCAATACTATTAAAGATATCGCTTTCAATGTACGTGACCAAGTAATCATTCATCCACTGATCTCCTATTCCATTGCGTAGTTGATTCTTTACATATTTGATTGTTGAAAAAATTCGCTCTACTGTTGTAGTCGCGATAGGAAGGGTCAAAATTAACTTCACAAGCAAAATAGACTAATTGATATATGATATCCTTTTTTGTCTCTACCATTTCTAACAAGATCATCAATTCCTTTAAGTTCTAAAATCACGTCATTGGAGCACATATTAACAATGTAATTCTGAAGTTGAATGTCAAGTGCCATCAAATCTGTTCAAGAAAAATCAGATGGATAGAACTTTACAAGATGTACCAACTTTTGCTTATCAAATGCACAAAATAAATTATTAGGATTCAAGCAAGCTATACAAGTAGTAGCAACTCAATATTCCCCTTTGAAAAAAGGTTATTGAGCTCTTGAAGTTGCATATATATGACTGTGTAGAATAGCTCAACACGATAGTAATGTAAATTTGTAATTTGTGGGGTTTTGCAATGTGGCCTCCCAGCAGTTACAAATATTTCATCCAGGTTCGGGATAGAGATTTTATGCTTGATACAAAATGAAGACACTTCAGTCAATAAAGCTTCCCATTTATCATCTCTCATCGTTTGCAATTGTTACTTAAACACTTTAACAAGTGTCATAGCATTTACAATATCTTAAATTTTCTTTGCAATGTTATTGACAACTCATTTGTGATTCCTAAAATATTTTTTATCAAGTATAGAGTAAATGAAAATTTAAAAGGCAGAAACACGGTAAGTGGGTTTAGTATTAATTTTTTTTTAAACCACTGTTAAGGTGATTGGGCCATATGTATCAAACTGGGCTGGCTAATGGGTTTTAAGCCATTTTTTTGTTATTTAGTTTAGTTATTATTTGTTATTTGGGCTTTTTTAGGAGTTTAGTGGGTTAGATTTATTGGAATCTCAACTTAGTGTGTTCAAAATTTGGGATCTCAAAGCCGGGGTGTTAAAAAAAAAAATCTGAGAGGGTTTACTAATATTTTTGAGGGTGTTCAAATATTTTTTGGAGTGTTTAAAATATCTATAAAAAAATTATTAAAAAAAATACCTATAAAAACGTTTTTTTTTTTTTTTTTTTTTTTCAAGTCAGGGTTCATTTGAACCAAAATGAACCTCCTAGGCTCTAAGTGGCGCAGTCACTGCATAGCCACCAAAAGCTTAGTGATGGTTTTGTAAACCACGCCACATACGCTAATGGGGGCGAAAATGATTAACAGTGGTTGGGCTGGGATGTTTGGGAATGAGTACGATATGGGCACTGTTGAACTCCTTCAGAAGTCTACCATTCACCAAAAAGTCTTGAACAACCTGAACAACATTATTGCCAATAATGTGCCAAAAATGCTTGTAGAAATAAAAAAAATGCTTGTAGAAATATATTTTTTATTATGTATTATACTATATAATGTTATCTGTATTTATAATTACACTTAGTGTAAAACTAACATTAACACCACTCTAACAAACTCTGTAACTGATATGACAACACGTGGATTAGCTGGGATGAGTCCGTGATGAGCTGGCTGAGACCTTTGACTATTTGATCAAGATATTTCAAAACTTTGTACGTGTGCAGTGAGCAACATGTGTGAGAGACAGCAGATGATAGCCAAATCCCTAAGTATACTTTCAGAAATAACACAAACGACGAATTGTATTTAAGAAATTTCACGAGTAGGCGGATTGGTAAGCTGTCATCTGAAAAGACTTTTTGTGTGTGCACGTGCGCCCGGGAGAGGAGAGAGAGAGAGAAAAAGAAAGAAAGAAAGAAAGAGCATTGTAATGTTAACCATGTGATCGTGCGAGGTGCGTGGGACCTGCATGTTGCTAGTTGACTCCGTTTTCTGTGTAAATGTTTTTCCATATCCTTCTTTCAAGCAGCAAGACCAAGCTTTTGTTCACTCTCTAGCTGTACCAAAGGGCTTCAAAGAAGAAGAAGAAAACCGAGCTAGACACAGGTATGCCTCAAAGTTTGTTATCAATCACATGTCATGAATTCATATGATCAATCATAGCATTTATATTTGTTATGCTTCAGTAAGGAGAATTGGGGATAACATTATCTTGCATATATTATTTACATTTTCTAAACAGGAGCTTAATTTTTAGCTGGTGTTATAGTAAGATCTGTGTCATTTCGAGCTTCGATCATCAATAAGCAGTTTTATTTGAACATTTTGTCATTTTTAGCTAGATGGCTTCCTGAAATTAAGTCCACCCTACGCAAGTTCGGTTGAAACTTATTTCTTCCCTGTAAAAAGACTTCTTATTGAGTGATCTCCACTTTTTAGACGAGAGAGGGGGGGGGGGTTAATCTAGTCGCAGTCTAGGTTGATTAAAACCAAATTTCATAGATAGTTGTCGATGTTGTTAGTAGTTTAATTACCTAGATAATAAAAAAAAATGCTCAAGTACAATTAACTTTTTGTTCCTCAAAGTTTATGTTTGCTATTAATTTGGTTAACTAGAATCTGATCAATTTGGCCCCTATGCCTGAGTCTGTCTGGTCTCTCTTATAGAGAGAATCTGTATTTGGATCCACCTCTCCCACTTGTTGTAAGCAATGGAAAGAAACAAAAAGGGATCAATTTACCCCCTAACGTTTGTATTTATTGCCTTATAGCCCCTCCTCTTCAAATTCATTAATCTTCCTCCATTAAATGTCCTATGAGTCTATGACCATGCAAGTGATTTAGAAATTTTAGCCCCTAACGTTTGTATTTATTGCCCTATAGCCCCTCCTCTTCAAATTCATTAATCTTCCTCCATTAAATGTCCTATGACCATGCATGTGAGTTAGAAATTGTTGTGAAAAACTAGCTTGTAACCTAGTTATGCATACGTATAAATTTTTTGGATAAATTAGATTGACACCCCTGATGTTTGGTGAAACTAGACTCACTACACCATATTTTCAACAAATGATACTTCGCTCCAAAATTCCTAAAATAAGTAACACTTAGCTCCAAAAATGGACTGAAGTGTGAATTATTTTCGGGTGGAGTGTGAATTATTTTGGAGCGAAGTGTCAATTATTTTTATCATTTTGGGGGTTGAATTTTTTTCTTAAAAATAGAGTGTGCCAAGTGTAATTTCATTATAAATTTGGGGGTGTTAGTGTAATTTACTCAAATGTTTTTTTGTAAATTATTTGGTAGTATGCAAATGATTCATTCTTGATTGTTTTTATTTATTTATTTATTTTTTAAAAATAAATAATAATTAAAGAATAAATACACACGAATTCTAAAACTGGTAAAGCAACTCTTCAAAGGAAAAACTAATCTGGTGATAGAGATAGTCCCATAACAAATCTACACAGCTAGAAACATAACCTTTGTGGCCTAAACCCTTTATGTAACCTTTGCACATAACTTGCTTGCCTTTTTATTGCAGTAGTCCTAAACTTCTGGAATCATTCTTTAACAATTTTCTCCACACGAACCATAACCTCTGGTGCACTCTAAGGCACTTCCTTGAAAAAATTTTCTACAGTGAAGTCATTGGAAAAACAACCTCTATGGTTTCAAATTGATAACCTTTTTGGATCACCAATATGGACAAAGAACGAAGCTTTTAGAAAAGGCACAACGTTTTCTCTCTGAATAACACATGTGTTCTCCTTTTCTCTCACACAAAGAATAAAAATGAGAACATATCTCTTTCTATTCTTCATCTTGTGTGACACTCCCACTAGAAACACTTTGCTGCTCACTCTATTGCAACACTCTCCCTCTAACGTAGCTCTCTCCTTGGCTATATTGTTTATCACTACTTTTGGCAGCTTGCACTGCTGTGCTGCTCACACTTAGCTGTCTCTCGGCCACTTTTTTTTTTTTTTTTTTTTTTTTTGTTGTTGCTAATTTGTCTCTCTGCCACTTATATAGAAGAAGTTGTTGCCCATTTTTCTTGACTTTGTGGCAAACAAGGACACCAATTTTTCCTTCTTGTTTGCTGCAACAATTGTCTTTTTCTTCTTCTTCTTCTTCCTTCTCACCTGCTCGACAATTCTCTCTCAATTGTCGCCCAGGGAGACAAAGCATTTAATAGGCATGATCATGCATGCCACTTTTCCAAGTCAACAAAGGTGTCTTCATATGCTTTTTAAACCACTTGTTGTGTGCTTAGAAGAGTTTGTCGACAAGGCAAACTAGCATGGGTAAAAATCCCATGTGCACCCACTCACGTGTAACAATTCAAGCCACCATTGTTGACTAAGATGGGAAATAATCCCATGTGATGCACCATTCATGTGGCCTAATACAAGCCGCCAAAAACCAACACTCATGTCAGTTAAAATTGATGGAAATGATTGAGAGAGGTCAATTTGAATAATTTCTAAACCTCATGAGTCTACAAAACAAAATTGAAATCTGAGAGGGTCCGTTTGCAACTGACCCAAACCTCAAGGGGTGTTTTTGTAATTTCTCCTTTTGTTAACTTAATATGTATTTTATATACTTCACATCTAAACTAATTGTAAAAAACAAAATAAAATCAGAAAATATAAACAAAACTACAACTCTTTAATAAAATACAAATACAAAATAGATGATAAAGAAGTTCATCTTATCATTATTCTGTCATTCTTTTTACCAATATATGGATCATCCACTAAGTCATGTTACCTTCTTTGATAAGAAATTTATTGAGATATAAACTATTAATAATACCATTTGTTTGAGAACTTTTGTTTGCTCAAGAAATCCTAGAGAGGAAATATTCATTTTTGGATTCATGTATTGATAGAAAGAATGACAAGATTGATAAAAAAAAGAAAAAAAAAAGAAGGGCATATTTGCATTGCGATCAGAATTTGCATTCTGGTTGGTATTTGCCGAAATGGGTTGGAATGCATCGGAATTTGGGCCAAGGTGGAATAAGGGGTTTTCTCGTTTCAGTTTGCATACCAATATGAGAAATTGACAACAATGTTTCAGGCTATATGCCTTACGTTTTTGTGTGCATGTATGTTTGTGCTTGATTTGAACATGATGGGTTATTGTATGGACAAGTTTGTGTGATGCGGTTTTGTTGTGAACTTAAGGGAGTGGCTAGTTGTTTGTCACAGAAGTGGAGGCAAAGCTTGGCTAGAGTGTGGTGTTGGGTTTCGGTCAAAGTTAGATGTGGAACCAGGGGGTCTATTTCCCTAGCCTCTTCCACTCCTCCCTAATTTTATTTTACTTAGGATCCGTTTGTTTGTACATAAAATAATTTATGGAAAATATTTTCCCATTTTCAAGTGTTTGGCTTTATCTAAAAATATGGTCAAACTGAAAATAACCTACTTTGACTTACTCCCTTGAAACATACTTTATTTTTGCACTCATTCCATTAGTAAAATAATTTCGGACAATTTCCATAAATTATTTTACTTGAAACAAATGGAACTTTACGTTTTGTAATCAGTCTCCTTCGTCTTTTGACTTTTTTTAAGTTTCAAACTCTGAATTTTTGCAATGAAATGAAAACTTAATTACGGATCCGGATCCTCTCCATTTCACTTTTGAAATGGAGAGTCTCCATTTTATGGTTAGGATTTATTTGAAATAAATCTATAGTTAAGATGTGCCACCTCATTTAAAAATAGTAATTAATGCAAATGAGAGACATAACAAATCATTACTTCTAAACTACTATTAAGTCTCTAGTGAGAGGAAAAAAAAAATGATTGAAACAACTGATAGGCTGAGGATTGAGACAAAACACCAATTTGTATTGAATTATTTCAAAACAATGGAAGCCTCTCACCATGAGCCTCCCCCCTCCCTCTCCTGCCTCATAGCCCCAACCAACCATTGCCCCCCACCTTATCCACACACCTCTTACCTTAACCCTCACCTACCACCACCACCACCCCCATATCCTTTCCCCACTCAAATTCCAACTTGCCCACAAAATATATTGCCCTATCCCATCTTCACCCCAACGGTGAACCATACTGTGGCACTAACCCAATCTGCTGTGGAATGGCCCGCCACCCATTTCAACAAAACTCAATTTCCATCCACAACTTTAAACAGCAAATATAACCAGACCAAACCACCACATGCCCCCCCTCACCCTCAGTCGAGGTCCCAGAGACCTTCAGTTATGAAGAGATCAATTTTTTGTGTGGGGATCAAAACTTTCACCTTGTCTTTTGATGGGGGAAGGGTTGCACCATATCAGATTAAGGAACGCAGGGGAAAATTTCATGGTTCACTTTGGCTGAACATGTTTGGGTTGAAGTGGTTGTTGAATGTAATAGAGCAAGTGAAGGTTAAGGCTGGCAAGAGTGGTTTTTTTCATTTTCTTCGTAGTAGCTATAGTACTCACAAGGTAGTTGTCTGAAGAATAAGGGAGGACGCTATTTGGAGATAGCAGAGTACCACAGTGGGTCACAAAGGGGGAGTATTCGAATCCCAGAAGGATCAAGAGCCACTGGATGGAAGAAGATAACCGATGAAATTTGGAGTTTCTTTTTGGGCTGAGAAGAAAGGAATAGTGTACCTGTCGGCATTCCGGCAGATGGCGGCGTTGGTATAGGTAGTAATGCCGTTAATGGTAAATCCAGATCTTCAGGGCCGTCGCGCGATTCTCGCGTTTTGGGTAAATTGGTCGCGCCATTTATGCCAACTGATGATTTGAACAATATCTGTACGATTTCAAATGCACGGGCATTAATGAACTCGGATGCTCCACGACCCACCTGAAAAACAAGTTTTACTTAGAATCCTTCTTCCAAGTCATTACAGATAACCAAAAACAATGGGGAGGCCTGAAAAGCCCAATGGATTTCCTTAAAATATAAAGCGGTGGGCCTTGCCCAACCTAAAATTGGTCCTCAAGCCCAGCCCGAGAATCTAAATATCTCGGATCCGGAATAGGTGGATCTAGCTCTAAATCCACCGCAAGTTAATGCCTTTACTTTAGAGGTCGTAGCTTCCAGATCGTGTGGAATGGATTCGTATGGCGATGTTCTGAGGAGATCATTAGGGGCT
This sequence comes from Fagus crenata, assembly GCA_014362285.1. Lineage (NCBI taxonomy): Eukaryota > Viridiplantae > Streptophyta > Magnoliopsida > Fagales > Fagaceae > Fagus > Fagus crenata. Next base: position 58,907 of record BKZX01028520.1, read on the forward strand.
TCCGAGCTCTCTATCGTCCCTCCAATAGTTCTCGAAGTCGCGGTTCTCAACAACCCAAGTACCGAAATGGAAGAAGGGGAGATATGTGGGGATTCTCAGTGCTTTGATGTTGGCGAGGTTTGTGGTCTGAATGCTGAGGAGGTAAGGGTGGACTTGGCTGACTCGGAAACTGATTTGGGTCTGCCGGTGATGGTGGGGCTCCTTTGCTTACGATTTCTGATGAGGCTTTGCAGTTAACAGCGGCGTCGGGGGCTTTGGAGGTGGAGAATACGTTATCGATGGTGGAGTACCGTGAAGACCGTGAGTGTTCCTCACCGTTATATTGCTCACCGTTGGCCGTGATCCAACTGAGTTACCTAACTCAGCGGCTATTCTGGGTGCGAGTGCGAGTCAAGAGGTAACTTCTCAATGGGTGAAAAAACACTATCGAGGCTTTTGCAAGTTGGTAGGCTTCCCACTTGATAGTCACGAGCAGCAGTGTATGGCCTTGCTGCAAAGCATTGAAGTTGAGAGACTTAAGCATAAAAGTACCTTAAAGATGAAACAACCTGCGGTTTCAGTCAGGAAAGGTGCTTGTGAGCTTTGAAACTTAGTTTCGTCTATCAATTACGATGGTCGACCTACTGGTTGTTGATTTTTTGGTTTGTCTGGAGTATGGGTCTTTTTGTTTTTCATGAAGCTAAGAATATTATCTTGGAATGTTCGGGGTATTAATAATCCCCACAAGCGTGATAGGGTGAAGTTTTGGCTTAGACAGTGGCAATGTGATATTGTCTGCCTGCAAGAAACAAAGTTGGATACTCTTGATAGAAGGGTTATTCGCAGTGTTTGGGGCAATCCTTATGTAGATTGGGAGGTGTTAGATGCTGTGGGCACTGCTGGAGGGGTTATCCTGTTGTGGGATAAACGAGTAGTTGAGAAAATAGATTCTTTCGTGGGTCAATTTTTTGTGTCTTGTCTTTGGCGTGGATTCTGTGATGGTTTTACTTGGGTTGACACTGGGCTTTATGGTCCAACTTGTGATGTCATAAGACATGATTTGTGGACGGAGTTGAGGGGAATTCGACTACGGTGGTCTAATCCTTGGTGTGTTTTTGGCGACTTCAATGTTATAAGATTTCCTAGTGAAAGATTGAGGTGTAGAAGGCTCACTCCTCCAATGTTAGATTTTTTGGACTTTATTTAAGATCTAAACTTGGTGGATCTGCCTTTAGGAGGTGGTGGTCAGTTTACTTGGAGTAGTGGAACTGAAAATCCTTCTCTATCTAGGATTGACAGGTTTCTTATTTCCTTGGATTGGGAAGACCACTTCCCGGATGTTGTTCAAAATTTGCTTCCTTGGCCTCTTTCAGATCATCATCCTCTCATTTTAGAGACTGGTAAGCTAACAAGTGGTAAACGGTCTTTTAAATTTGAAAATATGTGGTTAAATACGGAGGGTTTTGTGGATCGTGTTAAGAATTGGTGGTCCACTTACCCATTCATAGGTTCGCCTAGTTTTGTTTTAGCTAGTAAGTTGAAAGTCTTGAAGGAAGATTTTAAGTTTTGGAACAAACATGTGTTTGGGGATGTCAGTCTCAAGCAACTTCAATTATGTTCTGAGTTATCTCGGCTTGATGAGAAGGAGGAGTTGGGGGGTTTGTCTTATGCTGATCGGGATAGGCGTAAGGTGGTTTTTTCAGAGCTTGATAACTTAGCTCACTTGGAAGAAACGTCAGAAATCTCGTGTTCTTTGACTCAAAGAAGGGGATAATAATACTAAATATTTTCATAAGATGGCGAATTCCAACAGACGTAGGAATTACATGAAGAAAGTGGAAGTGGATGGTACTGCTCATGAAAATGTTGATGATATTAGGGATAATGTAGTATGTTTTTATGAGAATTTGTATCAGGAGAAGGAAGTGTGGAGGCCTACGGCTGAAGGGTTGGATTTTCAGTCCATTGGGGCTGTTGATAGTTCTCATTTGGAAAGAAAGTTTGATCGAGAGGAAGTCTTCAATGTTCTTAAAGACCTTAAAGGGGATAAGGCTCTAGGTCCCAATGGTTTTTCTATGGCATTTTTTCATAAGTGCTGGGATATTGTTGGGGATGATGTGATGGGTTTTTTTGAGGAGTTTTACACCCATTGTAAATTTGAGAAATCTCTTAATGCTACGTTCATTGCTTTGATACCTAAGAAGAGGGATGCTTTGAATATTCGAGACTATCGTCCCATTAGCTTAGTTGGTATCATGTATAAACTCTTGTCTAAGGTTTTGGCGAATAGAGTTAAGACAGTGTTGGAAGCGCTGATTTCTGATTCTCAAAATGCTTTTGTGGGCGGGCGTCAAACTTTGGATTCTGTTCTGATTGCAAATGAATGCTTAGACAGTCGCCTTAAAAGTTCTATTCCGGGGATTCTTTGTAAGTTGGATATTGAGAAGGCGTATGACCATGTTAATTGGGATTTGTTTGCTATACCTTCTGGCTAGGATGGGCTTTGGGCATAGATGGTGCCAGTGGATTAAGACCTGTATATCAACTGTACAGTTTTCTGACTTGGTTAATGGGTCTCCGGTGGGCTTCTTTGGTAATTCCTGGGGTTTGCGCCAAGGAGATCCCCTATCCCATTTGCTGTTCTTGCTGGTTATGGAGGTTTTGAGCAAAATGTTTAGGAAATTAGAGGAGGCCGGTCTTATTCGTGTTTTTATGGCAAGAGTGCATGGGGGGTCTGAGGTTTGTATTTCTCATTTACTCTTTGCGGATGATACTATTGTTTTTTGTGATGCTGTCCCCGAGCAAGTAATGCACATTCGGAAGGTGTTGTCTTGCTTTGAGGCGGTCACTGGGTTGGGGGTCAATTTAGCTAAGAGCGAGATGGTTCCTGTGGGTGTGGTGGATAGCATGCCAGCTTTGGCTAACCTTCTTTGCTGTCGTATTGGGGCTTTGCTGCTGCTGTATCTTGGCATGCCTTTGGGGGCTCCTTATAAAGGCTTGTCTGTTTGGAACTCTGTTCTTGAGAAGATAGAAACGCGGTTGGCGAGCTGGCAGACTTTGTATTTATCTAAAGGGGGTCGTCTTACTTTGCTCAAGAGTACGCTTTCTAGTCTTTCCACTTATTTCTTATCATTATTTACTATTCCGGTTAGTGTTGCTAAGCAAATAGCAAAGCTTCAACGGAGCTTTCTGTGGGGCAGAATGGGCGATGGGGTGAAATATCATTTGGTAAGCTGGGATTAGGTGTGTTCTCCTATGGATTGTGGGGGCTTGGGTATTAAGAATTTAACTTTGTTTAATAAAGCCTTTTTAGGCAAATGGTTGTGGTGTTTTGGGGTTGAAGAGTCTCATTTGTGGAGGTGAGTCATTGCTGCAAAATATGGGATGGAGTGGGGAGGTTGGCGTTCCAAACCTTGTAGGGGAACTCATGGATGTGGGCTTTGGAAGAGCATCTCTTCGGGTTGGGATGTTGTTTTGGAGAGGATAGAGCTCTCTGTTGGAGGGGGAGATCGGATCAGATTTTGATTTGACAAGTGGTTTGGTAATTCTCCCCTTAAGGATTTGTTTCCGATTTTGTTTCTTTGCTCTACTGATCGTCAAGCTTCTGTAGCATCTGTTCTGTCCAGATCAGATTTGGATGCCTCTTGTGCTTGGAATATCTCATTTGCCAGGGATTTCAATGATTGGGAGCTACTGGAGGTGTTGTCTTTCTTCAATTTTATTCAACCCTTTCTCCTGAGAAGAGATTGATGATAAGTTAGTCTGGACGCTTCGTAAGTCTGGTTAGTTTGATGTTCGGTCTTATTATGGTGCTCTTCAAGTCTCTAACAGGCCCAGGTTCCTGTGCAAAATTATTTGGGTTGTCAAAACTCCGCGTCATATTTCTTTTTTCATTTGGACAGCGGCTCGAGGTAAAATCCTTACTTGTGATAATTTGATGAAGAGCGGGCACGTGCTGGCTGTGTGGTGTTGTATGTGCAAGAATGGTTGGGAGACCGGGGATCACCTCCTTCTTCGTTGTGAGGTCACTATTGCATTATGGGGTTTTGTTTTCCAACTGTTTGGGATCTAGTGGGTTCTTCCGGCCAAGGTGATAGAATTGTTATTTGGCTGGTTTAATGGGTTTAGGAAACACTCTTTAGATATTTGGAACCTTGTTCCGCTTTGCTTAATGTGGTCGTTGTGGCAAGAGAGGAACTCTCGCATTTTTGAAGACAAGGAGAAATCCTTACTCCATCTTCAAGAGTACTTTGTGGGTCTGCTATATGATTGTTCTAGGTCCTGGGGCTTTACGGCAGCATCTTCTCTTCCAGAATTTGCTGTCTCCCTTAATGTTGCTTAATTTGTTTTCCTTTTCCTATGTTTTTTTCCCTCTTGTTAGTGCATATTTTATGCACTTTTGGGATTTTTGTTCCAGTTTTAATAAAGCTGTTATTACCTGTCAAAAAAAAAAACAAACAGATGAGGATGGAGAGGACGCAAGCTGGGCTCATTGATGTTAATTGAGCTTTAAACTATAAAGGATAAACCATACATGATTTTAATTGAAACCAAACTCCTCTACAGAAAGATAACAACTCTTCTCATTAGATAACATCCTCTAGTCCAATTCCTATTCAAACTTTGGATACTTGATCCTAATGCATTTAAATATTTCTGTTGTAATCAATTAATCTGTTATACATTGATTATTTACTTATCTCTAACTCTATAAGTATGCCATACAAAGCCTCATAATATGTAAGAGAGTGTTGAGGGCTGTTTTTTTGATGACCCTAATCTGAAAAAGGTCAAGAAATAGCCCACATAGACACCAAGAAAAATCCTTCATAAGAGGCCCAACACATCGGGTCTGGCGGCCAAAGGTCCTATTCGCGTTGACAAAAATACTTCACAAGACGAATGAGTTCTGTTGTACCCATAAAAGCCCAACTAATTGGGTTTAGCGGCCACTAGAGGCCCACTTCACGCTAATAGGAACCCCACATAATCAATGGGTTCCGCTGTACACACGACCCAATTGACTGGGTGCAATGGCTGTATAATAGCCCACTCCACGCTAACAAGAATCCCATAAGACTAATGGGTTCTGCGAAACACACAACAACCCAACTCAATGGTCCATCGGCTATAGAATAACCCACTTTACGATAGTCTAACCCACTCAATATGAGTGCCAGGCGTTCAAAAGGGACACGACATTAACAATGGCATCAGACAAAGAAGAAAGAGACTTTTTAATGGAGTCCTCTGAATCTCTTTGCTGTTCCGCCAGACCTACTCGCTGCCTTGCTGAACCAACTTGTTCAGCCAAGCTCTGTCTAAGCACAACCACCATTGATGCTGATTTTACTTGAAGGAGATAAAGTTTGAATGGTTGGGGGGGTGTAAGGGATTTCTTTACTAATACACTCTTCCCTTCTTGATAGAGGTCAGCTTAGGGATTCTTTATTCCAAGAAGTAAGTGTGTTAGTGGTGCATGTAGTGATTCTGGCCGAACCACCTTTCTTCCTCTCCTTTTTCCTTTTTAACTGAAAGAGAAATCTCCATTAAATGCCCAAATTGCTGCATAAGTTGACTTAGAAAACCTTCATGGAAAAACCCACAAACTAGGTAGTAGACATTTTCCCCTTTGGGACAAAACCAAACCAAGTGCTCAAATGGCCTTTCCATATTCATGAAAGGGAGCTGTTGTCCCTAGGAAATACCACCATGGTGACTGACCATCGCAAAGGGGATTTGGGGTTTTCTATGAACTAAGGGATTTTGGGATATAAATAGGAGAGGGGAAGATCAACCAAGGGCATCACAAAAAAAACCATCATATCATCACAATAGACCCAAAATACACGACACATGGAAAATCTCCAGGAAATATCAAAGCTATAACCATGGTTTTCAAACCTCTAGATCTGAAACCTCATTGTTTAGATCTGTTTCCAAAACTACACAAGAGAGTTGTAGAAAACTTTAGAATCCATTACATGCACCGGTTCCTTACTCTCTCCCATCCAAATCTATTTCCTTTAAGTTTATTTTATTTTAAAGTTATGTACTATGAACAGCCCCTGCTACAGTTGAATGGTGCCGTTGAACCAAGTTGCGGCTGTACAAAATGAGGGAAGATTCTTCATTTGAATATTTTGTTTCAATTCCATGATACACTTTGTTATCGGGTTTCCCCTTGATCTGTACAACTATATTTATCCTCAGATGGCATTGAACCACTAGATTGGGCCCACATTGCATTGAGAGCTACTGGGCTTCAAGTTGGTCCAGTAGGAGTCTTAGGCTTGACCCCCCATTCTTTGAACCTGGATCCGCGAAACAGCCAATCAAGCTATGACATGTGGCTGAATGACAAAAGGACCCCCACAACATAAATGGCGACTCCGCTGGGGAGTCAAGCAGCACTTCCAATCTAGACAATGTCGCACGGGTCCAAAAGCTCAAAGAGAGAAGGCTTTTTCAACACCAACATGACGCCATATAACCAACCTTAGCCTCTAGCTCATGATGTTGCGTCTCAGCATAAACAACAACAACTTGTGGTAGATTTGGGGGTTGTGAACCTCAAACTTACTTTGCACTACAACCTTCTTCAAGAGTATACAACAAGCTTAACATAAGTTGGCAGACCCTATTCAACAAACGAAAGAAACAAGTCATGCAGATGACCATTTGGACCTGCAGTAGCAACAAGTCAAACTTCAACCAGACAAAGTTTAGCTAGACAAGGTTCAGTAGTACCCAACCCTTCCTCTGTTGAACTGACCACTCAAAAATTTGTTACTCTTCCTGACGTTACTCCTTGGAGAAGAGCAAGAAACTTTTCCTACAAAATTCCATGCCATCTCATCTACAACCCTCATTGCTAAACACTTTCATTAACCGCCATATCGCCCTTTATCCTTATGTTGCTGCTCATTCTTATAGTTTATTCGAACAAACATCTTTCTTCATAAGCCGATTGAAGGGTTGACAGCGTCCCACCAAGTTGGCTATGAACCTCTTAATGTAGGCTAGCTTTCCTTGAACACTTTTGAGCTCATGAATGTTTTGAGGTTCAGGCATTTTCTGGATGGCATCAATCTTTGAGTGATCGATCTCAATTCCCCGATGTCGAACAACAAATCCTAGAAATTTTCCCGATGCAACTCCAAATGCAAACTTCAAAGGATTCATTTTCAGTTGATACGTATGAAGTTGATCAAAGATCTAGCGAAGGTCTTGGATATGCTCCATTCTTTTCTTTGATTTCACCACCAAATCGTCAACATAGCATTCTACATTTTTATGGAGAATATCATCGAAGATCCTTTGCATTGCTCTTTGATAGGTGGCACCAGCGTTCTTTAGCCCAAAAGGCATAACTTTGTAATAGTAGATACCTTTTGGAGTATGGAATGCAGTGAACTCTTCATCTCTTGGAGCCATATGAATTTGGTTATAACCAGAGAACCCATCCATAAATTAAAGGGTTTCATAACCTACAGTAGCATCAACCAAGATTACTGTCAGGGGGAGACGAAAATCATCCTTTAGACATGACTTGTTGAGATCCTGAAAGTCTCGAATAAAGCCAGCTTCAATAAGCTTGTTAACCTCAACTTCAATTTGGGGAATTAACTCAGGTCGGAATCGACGTTGCGCTTGCTTTATTGGTCGTACACCATGTCTTATTGATAGATGATGAACTACTTTTGGGTCTAGACCGGACACTTCTTTGTATGTCCAAGCAAAAACTTCTTTGTATTTTTTGAGTAGTTCACTATAAGTATTTTCTTCCTTTGGAGACAAGTTTGCATTTACAAAAATTTCTCTAGGATCTTCAGTGCTACTAATATCAATTTCCTTTAACTCATCCATTGTAGCTTGCACACCTTCTTCAAATGTAGGCGGTGCATCCTCGACATCCTCTTCTATAGACAACTATTCCTTCGTTTATTCAATGATTGTCCTTGGTTCACCAAAGTAACAACATCATCTTTTATGTTTTGATTTGTGATCACCCTTGTGCGTCTTTTAGTTGTCAGAGTTTCTCCACCTTCAATTACCCAGATAGCTTGTCGCTTCATGCGAGATGGAACACAACTTCGTATTTCCTTCGATTCTTAAGCAACAAAGTGTGCATTGTCAAACTTTTTATCAAAGGCATTCGACCTCTTGTTTTTTCTTTGTTTTCTCTCTTCGTTTTTTGAGACTTGGGGAGTTATTGAATTGCTTAGTCGCATATGAATTGGATTTCGAGTATCTACAACGAGATTGTGACTTTCTTGTGGTCCCAACCTATCAAAGACTGAGACTTATGAAGTTGGTCGACCAAGGAGATTAAAGAGGCTTTCTTGGGTGGTTTGAGAAATTGTTCTTCCTCTTTGGCACCTATTGTGAAAACGAGAATATTGGTTTTCCGGATAGGGATGTGGATTGGAGTTGATGGAGTATATCTGATTCAAGCCTTAGACTTTGTCACACCATACCTTTTGGCCTTCAACATCTTTTGAGTTTTGGTTCAGTCACAATCTTTTTCTCCAGATGCTTCTGGAATAAGTTTACCTAAACCATTAGGCTCCTTGTGGTTGTAACTAGCTTTAGCCATAAGTTTGTAAGCATTAGGGTCAAAACCCTCATCGGTGCGCTTTGTAGGAAAACTTCCATGTTTAATGGTTGGTGCTTGGGATGGTCTCGCGAACCCTCTCAATGTTTGGCAAGAAAGTGTCGTCTTAGTGATCTTTGCAACATGGAGAGTTACTTCTTGTAAACTCTTCAGAATTGATTCTTCATCTCCAAAGAATGGGGATTGGCCTTCTTTTCTTTCAGCAATTGGAACATACCGTACCACAAGAGAAAGCTTGATTGCCTCAAAGCCTTGTTGCTTTGTCTTCCCTTTAGAGTTCTCATTTTGCTTGGCCTCTTCCTCTACCTCAGCTGAAAAGTCGGGTTTAGGGATTTCAGATTGGAGTTTAACTTCTCTAGTTGATGGTGGAGTAATAGCTTGTATTCCTTCTAAAGTATCATCCTCCAAGTAAAACTTAGCGTCTGCAAAGAATGACTCAGCTTCAGTGAAGGGTTTATCGTCAGCCATAACTTTCTTTATTTGTCCATCTTGAAAGTGTTTGAAACATTGATGATACGTAGACGGCACGACACCATACTCATGGAGCCATGGTCGCTCAAGTAATAGTTTGTAAGAAGTCCTTGCGTCAATGACGTGGAATAGCGCACCTAACTCCATATCGCCAATGAGCATGTTAAGTCTGATCTTACCAATAGCTTTTTGTCCGTCTTGATTAAACCCCTGGATCATCAATCGGTTATCTAATAACTGATCTAAAGAGATCCCAAGATCTTTCAATACCTTAAGAGGTAAAATATTGACCACGGAACCACCATCAACTAAGATGCAATTTACAAGTTGCTCTTTTATGTAACATGTAACAAACAAAAGACGATTGTGAATCCTTGAGCCCAGTAAGCAGTCTTCATCAGTGAACATGATTGAAGCTACCCTTGATCTGCACATGTGAGATGACTCTATCTCTCCCTCAGTATCTGAAGATTCTTCCCCATTAATTAGGTAGCACGTGACAGATGTAAATATACCCCCTTGGAATTGCTCCGGCATGAAATCTTGTAAGGTAACAGGCTATCGCAAACTGTGTGGATATATCTGTGAGTGGCAGTGTAGCTGTCTCAGTTCCCTTAGACTCATTCATCTTTGTTGGTTTTTTCACTATGCGAAATCTTTTCGGAGCCTCTCTTGATTGTGTCAAAGATGTTTCCTTGCGATTCCTTCGTCGAGTTACAAAGGTCCATCCTTCGCCATCAACAATTAAAGGTTCCTTGTGATGGAATTTGATGCCCGTACCGCTATTGTCTTTTAGCACATTAGATGTCACCTTTGGAGTAGAATATATCTCTACATTAATGGGCTCAAATGAGCCAAATTGAATGAAGAAAGTGGAGGTGGTTGGAGTGATTCCCATAGCGAGATTGGAAGTCACAACATCATCATCATCAAAAGTGTTCTTTCCTTGACGTGCTAACTCCATGATCTTATCCTTCAATACAAAGCATCGTTCCACAAGGTGACTGATGAGACGATGATACTTGCAATACTTCGGATCATTAGTTTGGTTAACCTCTTTGGGATGTTTCATCTCTAGTAACTCGATTACTTTTAGTGTAAGCAAATAATACAACATCTTAGAGACGTCTAAGTCAGGAAATGGATATGGTTTTTCTTGCATCTCTAACTATGTCGATTTTCTTTTTCCCTTCTCTTGAGTGGTGGGAGGCTTTTCATCTTTCTTCTTGGGATTTATTGGGACTTTGAAAGGAGCAGTTGTAACAGTCATAGACTGTTCATTTTCTGTTATGGGTGGAAATTTAACCCCTTTATGAGGATCTTGCTTCTTTACCTTTGCTAAGTCCTTAGACAGGTGGGCCTTGGTTTCCATTGGAGGAAATACTAAGCTCCATGTCATGAGCGCGTGTTGCCAGTTCTTTAAAGGTTCTTGGTTTTATTCCTTGCAAAATCTAACTTAAGCCCCAATGCATTCCTTGAATGCACATCTCGATGCCAGATGCCTTAGACAATTGATCCTTGCAGTTGAGACTGAGATTTCTCCATTGCTGGATGTAGTCAATAACAAGTTTCTCTTTCCATTGCTTTGAATTGGTGAGCTCAACCATACTAATAGTACGTCGAGTGCTGTAGAAACGGTTTAGAAATTGTCGCTCCAGTTGATCCCAACTGTTGATGAAGTTAGGTTTAAGGTCAATGTACCATTCAAACGTGTTTCCTTTTATGGAGCGAACAAACTGCTTGACCATGAGATCCCTATAAGTACCAGCATTGTTATAGGTTTCTATGAAGTGAGCCACATGTTTTCTCGGATTGCCTTTACCATCAAACTGTTGAAATTTTGGCGGCTTATAATTCGTTGGCATCCTCATGAGGTTGATTCTTTAAGTGTATGGCTTGGCATAGGCAATGGAAGACCGACTTCCTCTTCCCACTTGATCCTTGATGAACTCCTTAAGTTGGTTAGAGGAGATAGACGCATTTGAAGAAAATTGTAAATTTTTTGAAGTCTCACCCTTTTTGGAGCTTTCAGCTTCTTCTTGTTGAACTTCTTTTTTTTGGATCCCCCTCTATGCGATTTTATTCAGGCACGTTCTCAATTTTGCTCATCATGAAAGATATTTGTGCATCTCTTCTGGCTTCTCTTTCTGTAATGGACTTCATTAATTCTTCTAGAGTCTTGGCCATGATTAAGACTTGTTCTTCCACAGATGTTGTGTTAGTCATCATGACTAGAATAACAGTTGAACTAACAGAGCGAGGAGAGTCCCTAGATTTAGACATAGGGGTACTTTCTAGAGGAGAACTCAGATTCATCACTTGATACATCAGCTTCTTCGATGATGGGAGCGTCTAGGTTCGTGCTAGAGGTTTGAGATAAAGCTGGTTGAGACAACACTTTATGGACAAGGCTAGCGACATCTTCGCTTGCCCCCCAGAGTGCTTGAAGTAGCATGCATCTTCTTAGAATTAGAAGTGTTGAAAACGGGTGTGGACTGCGACATGGAAGTTACTTGCGCGTAGAGATTTGCAAGACTTTTTGTTCTTCCCGTCATAGGTCCGTCATAACGAGTGTCTAAGTTCGATGAAGAGCTTTGGTTGGTTGTGAGATTTGCTTCACTCTTCTTGAAAAGAGGATTGTTGAATTGAATCTTCTTTGAAGCCATCGTGACGTGAGAAGTTGATGAAAGTTGATGAAGAGTAGAGATGAGAGGTAGAGATTGTCCCACCGGGCCTGCCAGAAATTTGTAGACAATAAATTTTCAAATTTGTAATTGACTGAAAACAATTTGTAACAAATGTTATTGATTTAAATATAAATAGTGAAATACAATCTCTCTTTTTCCCTCTGATTATTCTATTCAATATTGACTTCGACTTGAGGGCTTTACGAATCATACTTTTTAAATTGAACTGAATTGATCGAAGCATTTCTAGGCTTTGGCTTGTTTAGAAATTCTTCGTTTTTCGTGTTCTTCCAAGGATCTTTGAATGTTCTTTGAGTGTTCTTCGAATCTTCGAGTGTTCTTTGAATATCTTCGAATTTGGAGTAAAATCTTCAAGCATTCTTTAAAGACTTGGAGCAATTTTGGCAGAGCTTTGATGCTTGGAGAATTAATGTCGAATGAGCTAGGGGGTGCCTCTATTTATAGTCGTCTCATGAAGAAGAGTCCACTTGAAACTAGTCTTTTTGAGGAAGAGTCCTTTTGAAACTAGTACGTTAGAAGACACATGGTCAATTTTGATTGGCCAAAAATCTAAGAGTCTCACTAGGACTCATTGATATTTATCTTCTTCTTTATTTATTTTCAGTGGAGATAATTATCAATTATAAGTGTTCCAATATGATTGGAAGAAACACTTATCTTGATTTTGTGGGTCCAAGTGACACGTGGCAATTTTTAATTTACCGATTTAATGACACATGGCACCATTTAACTTGCTCTTTAATATTTAATTTAATTAATTTAATGACACATGTAAATTTAGGATTTGTCACTAAATTTGACGTGACAATTTGTAATAGGCTTTCAAATTTTTGCCTCCTACACGGTTATGGTGTTGCTGGGTGGGGGTTAAAGCAAAAAAAAAAAAAAAAAAAAAGCTGGGATGAAAACACATATCAAACAGCTTTTGTTTTGGGAAAACACCTAGAGAACTTCTTTTTAAGACACTAGTTTTAGAAATTTTGAGATTTTGACATTACGGTAAAGACCTAATAAAGTGTGTTAACTAGATTTAGGCGTGATTTGTTACAATTCTAATTAAGTGTTAGTAGATTAAAATTCTTAAATTTTAGATGAGGCTTTAAATTAAAATCTCATAAATTCTAGAAATTGAGTATGCTGTGAGACACACTCACAATATTCATGCCAACGGAACATAACCCAAAAAAACTTGGTGCTTGATTATAACATGCATTCATTTTTATTGAGAATATATAATATCACTTGACATATGATCAACAAAATAGAAGATACATGCTATCCTCAAGGTACAAAATTTGCAACTCTCGTACCTTCTGTAACAGGTGCTTGATTTCATACTATTTGTATTTCATTTATCATTTATCATATAACACGATGGAGAATAAACAGTTAAGATCAATCCTCATTTTCTTTTTTTAATTTTTTGCAGGATGGAGGAAGCAGCATGTGGACAAGTGATTGGGAATTTGGTAACACCGGCAGTACAATATGGGCATGCAATAATAGGATGTTTAACGCGCAAATATGGTTATGTGAGCAATCTCAGGGAAAATTTGGCGAAGCTTCAAGATGAAGAAACTTCTCTTTGTGATAAAGAGGCATATGTAACAACAATGCTGGAAAGGAATAAGCTAAAAATGGAGATGACACCTGAATGCACAACTTGGCTTGATGATGTGCAGAAAATGAAAAAAAAACTTGAAGAACTGAATAGAAACCCGAATACCTGCTTTTGTGGACTTTGTCCATTTCATTCCCTGCTAATGCTTGGCAAAACTGTAGTGAAGAACACAGAGGAGGTAATTGCTCTAAAAAATCGACAGCAAAACTTAACTATATGGATGAAAAGAGCTCCAACACCACCAATCCCAGTGATATTGAAGCATCCTAAGAAGATAGATGATGTGCCATCACTTAATGAGCACGTAGAAACACTGCTGAAGTGGCTAAAAGATGACAAATGCAAGAGAATTGGCATATGGGGACTACCAGGAGTGGGAAAAACAACAATAATGGAAAACCTAAATGACAAAGTTGGTAAAACACAACTGTTTGACTTTGTCTTTTTTATAGATGTTTCAATAGCGAAGAGCATGAGAAAGTTACAAGAACAACTTGGGGAGCGGTTACAACTAGAATTCCAAAGGATCCGACAAAGTGATCAAAGAGCAGACATGATATCCAAAGAGTTGGTTAACAAGAAATATTTGTTGCTTCTCGATGGGGTTTTCTTAGAGAATAATTTGAAGGACTTGAATGACGTTGGTATACACGAAAACCATGAACATGGAAAGGTGGTATTTGCAACTAGATATAGAGATGTATGTCGTTCAGCAGATGAGGAGATCAAAATAACAAGATTGTCCGAGAATGATGGCCAAAACTTGTTCAGGAAAATAGTAGGAGATATCATAGATCAACCAGATATCAAGCCAATTGTGAAAGTTATACTCAGGGAGTGCGGTGGGATGCCACAAGTGATCATGTTAATAGCAAAAAAGTTGAGAAATGTGGACAATCTAGCTTTGTGGCGGGGTGTATTGTTCAACTTGCGGTCTACTAGCATGTTTCCCATGCAAGAAATGGAAGAAGTTTACAAGCCCTTTAAAATGGTTTATGACCAGTTAACTATAAGTCAGAAGCCTTGTCTGTATTGGACAATTTTCCCACTAGATGATGAAGTTCATGAAGACTATTTGATTGAATGCTGGAAAGCTGAACAATTTATTGCTCATGCTAAGACGTTAGGGGAAGCACGTGACCAAGGCCAAGGTATATTGAATGAATTGGAAGATAAATCTGTATTGGAAAAGTGCAGCAAAGCAGGGCACTTTAAAATGCCCGTCTTTCTCCAACGCATGGCTGTAAAGATCAGGGATCAGATAGAGGAGGCTTCAAACTTTTTGGTAGGTGAAGGTAAAGAGATACACGAAGGGGAATGGCAAAAAGCACAAAGGGTCTCATTGATCCGTCAGAACTTACGTACTCTACCTGATAAACCTGCATGTAGTAAAATCTTGACATTGCTACTCCAGAAAAACCCACACTTGGAAAAAATTCCAGAATTTTTCTTTGAATACATGTCTGGCCTTCGAGTTTTGGATTTGTGTGATACAAGAATCATGTCAGTACCACCGTCTATTTCTAGCTTGATAAACCTTAGGGTGTTATATCTAAACAATTGTGGTAATTTAGAGATGCTGCCTCCTCAACTAAAAGAACTAAAGAGTCTTGAAATCCTTGATCTTCGCAACACTAGAATTCTCAGCTTGCCTAAAGAGATTGCGCAACTGACTGGTTTGAAGTGTTTGAGAGTTTCTTTTAAGCAGAATTGTAGCAGTACCAACGGTAACAATGGCCAGCCACCAGTGATGATTCCTTCTAATGTAATTGCAAGTCTTTCTTCATTAGAAGAGTTAAGCATTGATGTTGACTTCACAAACGAAATTTGGAACCAGATTGCAGATACAATTGCTGGGGAAGTTGCTAAATTGAAATTGTTGGCAAGTCTTTGTTTCTACTTTCCAGAACTAAGGTGCTTTGAAACTTTCATTGAGAACTCCCAAGCGTGGAACAGAAATAACATGGAGCATGAAGATTATGGTCTTAGATCATTCCGAATTGTAGTTGGCAATCACAATATTGAAAATTTTATTGGATTTGATTTTTTTGGATACACAGCTGAACGACATTTGAGATATGGTGCTGGAGAAGTCATTCCTGTTGCATTTTCAAAGGTGCTCAAGCAAGCTAATTCTTTGGAACTTATTGGTCACCATAGTGCTAAGAACTTATCAATATTTGGCGCTAATAATTTGGAACGGCTGAGAGCTTGTACTATTGAAGAATGCAATGAAATTGAAAGTATCATGGATGATACCATAGCAACTGAAGCCTTGCAAAAGCTACAACTAATCAACCTCCCAAAATTGGTGACTATCTATAAGGGCTCAATTGTATCAAGAAGCCTCGATAAAATCACGACTCTGACACTGAAAGGATGTCCAGGGCTAAAAAGGCTTTTCCCCCAAGCATCAGTGATGGTCCAGCTGCTTCGTAACTTGCAAGATTTGGAAGTTGAGGATTGTTCCAAGATAGAAGAGATAATTGAAGGTGGAAGCATCATTGAAATCGGAGCCTTTCCCAAATTGAAAAAGGTTGTACTCTGCGACCTACCAAGATTGTTTCATATATGCGAGGATGCCTCGTTGGAATGGCCCTCTTTGGAAACTATGATGATCAAGACCTGTCCTAAGCTAAAGCTTTTACCATTCAGAGTGGGAAATGCAACCAGCTTAAGAGTGATTGAATGCACTGAAAACTGGTGGAACCAACTGGTTTGGCCAGATGACTCTGTTAAGGAACGTCTCAAAGACCTTCACAGCTTCACTTGAGGAAAGTGTAACTGAACCAAGAGGCAGAGAGCAAAAGGTGGATATCCTCCCCCGCGCTGGCCCATGCTAGGGGGTAGCATTGTGTGTAAAACTTGGTCTTTTTGTAGGCGTCCCAATGTGAATAATAATTATCTCATGCGTCTAATTATGTATAATTTCTCTTAACATGTGAAGCTCATAATTGTATGGAACCTATATATTATGAGAGAGATGATGCATATGCCGAATGCATGAGATACCTTTTCCCATGCAAGGGCCAGCTCGTGCATTCAAAGAAAAAAACTAGTGTGGAATGCCTTATGTGTAAACTGATTCGAGCAAGTTGGTTACAAGACTATTTATATGTTGAACCCCAGAAATTAATTCAACCCTCACCTTATGCAGCATCGTCATCACCAACCCTCCCCAAATTGAGCCACGCCAGACTACTTTTTCCTTTTTAAAGTTTTCTTTTCCACTCTCAGACAATTATTCCCCTGCCATTTAATCTACCACCTCCTCATTTATACGGCTTTCCATACTAATCAAATCCTTTGCACTTCCCCAACCTCACTCATCATTACTGCACCTTCGACTTCCTCTCTCTCTCTCTCTCTCTCCACGTTTTATTTTTTACTCTTCCTCTACCTCATTTCACATCTCCTTCTTCATATGGTAATTTGATCGTTTCAGATGCTTGTCATTTTCCATGTTCAGATGCTTAAACCGTTATGAGTCTTTGCTGATTCATATGCTTAAACGTTAGAAACTTTGAACCCTTCCTCACTTTAACGATCCCTTCTTGAAGGTGCCCAATTTTCCTTACATGCCTCCAACTGGATTTCTCCCTGTTTTGGCTATATATTTCTCTCCATCAAACCCATTTATCTTTCATTTTGTGGTTGGGTTTCTCTCTCTAAAAAGGTTTGTCTTCATCTAGCTTTTTATTTATTTATATATTTTAAATATTAGAATTTAAATGTTTTGAAGTTGGGCTGCCACCATGATATTGAAATGCACTTCTGCAGGAAAAATGGCTCTTCTTCTAGGAAGCACGGTCACCGGTATGACACAGGACACAATACTACCATCAATTAATGTGCACACCACATATATGATAAATTGACAAATATGTATTATATTCAAAAAGTTTGTCACTTTATTGATACTCTTCCTTCTTTCTTCAATATGCTTCTCTCATATTTGTATTTGTTTTGAGAGATGATGAATGGTTTGATAAATGGTTTTGGTTTAGTTGTACACACTGTTTTGTAAACAAGGTGTCTTTTGTTTTTGTTTAGGATTAGCTGCATCATGGGGCCACACCATTTGGATATTGACTAATTAGTTTTTGTAATTAATTTATTGTGAATTTTTTTTTTTTAAGTAATTTTATTGTGAATAATCGGATTTAGATTTAGATTTGTTTATGCTAAGTGATCATTCATAGTGCAGGTGTAAGTCTATCAAATGCTATTTTATTTGGGAATATGTCATATTATGTTTATGTTTTTGGACTTTGGAATTTTAGCTGGTATATATATTGATTTCTTTAGTTCTTTTGCTATTTGATTTTCTGTTAGATGTATGATCCAATTCTTAGTGCATTTTGCATTTGATCCTCTTGAAAATTAGGATTGTCTTGATTTATTTAAATTGGGTTTAGCACTTGTTTTTGGTGTTTGGGTGGTATTGCTACCCTTATGTAATTTGAGAATTTGTTGTAAATGTGTTTCTTTGAATCCATGTTTAATGGCTACTAGTCACAGACCCGTGCATTCTTGTATAACTATATTACTAAATTCAATATGGTTTATTTATACTTTTTCTATGGAAATATATTATTAATATTTAATAAATAGAATGTAAAGATTTGTTCCATCCGTGCTTCTTGTTGGCTTCAAATGAAATTAATTTTGGAAATTGATATAAAATGTAATAAGAAAATGGAAAACTTTACTAGATATTTAGAATGGAATTTTGCAACTAACATGAGTTGACTTTGGTATAGATCAAACATGATTAAGAAACCGGAAATCCAAAAAAATCTAAGTACGAAACTAAAAAGTAATGTTTTACCTTAAAACTCTCATAAAAAATCAATCAAGTTCTAAGCTCAATCTCCATCATCTATAAAACTTCTTCAACTTACTGTACAATAGTGTCCCAATTTAGTATTTCAAAAAGATTAACCGTACAAGTCTTCACTTGCATTAGTTTTGCTCTAAAAACAACCGATACCAATTATGAGGCTAATCCAATTTAGTGTTAGCTTATGTCTTGAATCATGTAGCTACATAAGTAAATCATAATTTTGACATCAAAAGAACCTTTAGATTGAGTAAACTGAGCATAAAACTTAAAAGCAAAACTAATAAGAGAATAACAAACTAATAAGCCTAACTTTACACACTCTTGAGTTCATTTTTATTTTATTTTAAAAAATAGATGATAAGTAAGCACACTATACCTGTTAAAGAATTTGTACAACCCCCTCTATCTTAAAAGCCATTGTTTATATGTGCAACATTTAATTATGCATATGCAATATTTGTATCACTATCACATATGCCAATGGGATGGGGGAATCCAATCTATCATTGGCCAAATAGAAAAAATTAGATAAGTGTATTTACTTGGGGAAATACTTACGTCCCTTAACAGGATTTTCCCATAGGGGCATAATTGGCATTTAGAAAAATTGGAACTGGCTGCACGGGTAGCTGGTATTACAGAAATTGATACACCAATTATAGGAAATAACATTCGCATAGCAATAATTAAGAAGCACATTACAAGAAGCAAAAGACGAATTAATCAAACTCACACATAAATTACACCATCTATCACAACAATTACTAGGAAAAACAGCAATATTACGGAATAACACTAATACAATTATTCACATAAAAATACAAATTTTATTAACTATTAACAATATTTCACAAATATATTACTAAGCACAGCCGCCAAAAATTTAGTTCAATTGAGACTATTTGTACATCTTCACACCCCTTTATAATAATAAACAATATTAATACTGAAAGTGAGAGTTATTATGAATTATAACAAAAGTTTACTAAATTTATCACAAGTAATACTATATTTAGAAACTAGTTACTAAAAATTACCGGCTGCCAAAAATAGATTCCATTTTACAATAAATGAGAAAGTTTACTAAATTTATAACCAAAATACATATTTGAAAGGACCGCACTTAGGTCCAGTCAGTTTAAGAAAATTGGATGGTACCGAAACTAAATTATAACCATTGATAAATCAAGGTTTTTTTTGAGCCGATTGATCAGTTTTAAGGTTAATGGTAACCTGTATACCTGGTAAAAATTGGCATGTTCCTGAATTTCTGTATACTCGTTCTCTCTTTTTCTCTTTCTTTTCTTTCTCTTCTCCATTTCCCTCTTTTCTCTCTCGTTCTTCTCTTTCTTAACCAACCCTAGACCCATATGCTCTCTCTTTCTTCTTCATACCAGATCGAGCCAGGCAGCCATGGCCAACTCTGAAGCTCGCTCACTGATCAGCCCCTTCGTAGCCTCGCCTCACCTCTCTCTCTTTCACGTATCTAGATATCGCGAGCTCGGCACCGTACCAAACCGAGAAGCACCACTGACCTCAGACCAGTGCCGATGAATCAACTCTAGAGCCTCTTAAGGTTTTCCTTCATTTTCCAAACCCATATTAATTTTCCTTCATTTTCCCTCGTTTTCTCAGTAAATTTCTCATGACCGACCCCCTTTTTTTTTTTTTTCTAGAAAAATCACTCTAATTTTCTCTGTAATTGTGTGTAATTTGTGGATAAAAATTAAGAATTTTGGGGTTTGGACATGTGGGTTTTAGTTTGGATTGAGAGACTAGGGTTTGTTTGGATGCAATCTGGACAATTTTATTGTTTTGGGTTTTTTGTATTTTTGGACTAAGCAATCTGCTAGTATTAGTAAAGCAAAAAGTTTTTTCTTCCATGAACATAAAGCAAAAAGTTTTAGGAAATTTCTCATTGGCTAGTTTCACGGTATGATATGGTCAGTGTGGGTCTTGCAAATGATGTATTGCTAATGTAATTCTGTTTTCTTGAGTTAAATTTATCTTTGTAGATGATAATCTTGGCTTTAATTGAACTTTATATCCTCTGAGGATATGGATTGGAGGGTTTGGTTTTGGATTTGTTGTATAAAATCAAGTTTGTCTTCTAATCGAGCAGTCAACCTCAGACGGAAAGTGCAAGAATCACTAGAAATTATTTAATTTTTATTTACATAATAGACTGATGGGGTTTCTCTTAAGCAGCATAATCGATTAAATTTATCCTAAGTTAGTTTAATATATAATTGACTACATGCATTTGGTAGTTTTCAAGTTGTTTGGTTGTGTTGAGAGGAACCATCGGATAATTCGGTAAACTTCAAGCTAATAAAAGTTTGTTACATCAGAGTATTGAAGTATTTTTTTTTTTTATCAAAGTATTGAAGTAATTGCAAGAAAGCTCATGATTGGAGATTGATGTGCTTAGGAATTGGCATTAGAATGTGGAGTCTTGGATTATTCATCAACAGTGTTTTTGGTTTTTCTAACTTTTCTTTTCTTCTTCTTTGTTTGGAGCCTATTTTCTTTTATGACCACTTTAAAAAAGAAATTGAAATAAATTAACTTTAATGGCCTGAATTATTTTTCTGTGAGTATATTGTCGGAAGCTGCAATGATAAGTACAATCAGTTTGTGCTTTTCCATTATGATATCCTCTCCTAAAAGAGTGAAGCTTATATATGACTGCTGTGTCCAGAGCAGAGACTATTTATATTTTCAAAACTATCATATGATTAAGTATATTGTTTCATTGCTCATACGCGATTGATATTTTCTATGCAATCACTTAGGGAGCTCTCAAGTGTGTAATAGTTATTATTACTATGAGCTGTGCTATAGTTCATGTGGTTTGTATTCCTAATGCTTTGTTTTATTTTTTTTTTCCCAAAAAAAAAAAAAAAAAAAATATTCTTTTTTTAAGTGGTGTAAGAAATGTATTCCTAATGCTTTGTTCTTTTTCTTGATTTTCATTGGTTGTTTGTTGGGACAGGATTTCTGTAGGACGTACTGTATTGTGCCAAGAAGGCTAGTGTGACTCACATCCTTAAAGCTGGAGGAGCTCAGGTTTGAATGATCTTAAATGACTTCCCTGTGTGATTGAGATTACTGTTTTATCATGCAAGTTTATGTTTCTGCATTTTGTTTAAATTCCAAAGTCTAACAATTCTTCTCTTTACGGGCAATTTCTGTATTATGTTTCTGCATTTTTATACTGCAAAGCTTTAATTTCCCTTTTTGTTAAGGCTGAAGCCAATTGTCGTTATTGTCATTTTGTTATTAGCTTGTTGCCAACAAAATGTCATCAATTGTCTCTCTTCTTGGTCTCATTTCAATTTTGCTTGATTTGTTGTGTGATATTTAATTAATTAATGAATTTGCTATGAATTGTTGGATTATTGATTAATAGCTGCTTGATTTGTTGAAGTTTTTCTTTGATCTTTTTCCAAAATTTTTAGAAAAATTATGACTTTTGTGATTTACATGAGATGATTAAAAAGTAGAGCAAGATTTGAGAACTTGTGAATTGGGTTTGTGTGGGCTGTGTTAGATGATGAAAGAAATTGTGAAAGTAGGTCTTGGTTTTGGATAATCATATTTGACAAAGTTGATACAGATAGACTATTTTCAAATGTCACCTGAATTAGTGAAGTAAAAGAAGGTTAATCTTTAGGATATTTGTACTGTGAATGTTTTAGATTGCAACAAAAGACATAATATATGTATTTAAACTATAATTTGAGTTACTGAAATTCTCAAACCTTTGCTTTATTCTTTTGAAATGGTTCTTATTGCTGTTCTGTTTTCTAATTATTAGCACAAGCCAGTTTTAACATTAGGAATGATATTTTGATCATACTCGGTGGAGTCTTGCTACTGTGAGTTGCATTCAGATTATTAGGATGTGTTTTTTCTTTTGCTACTAACAGGAAATTGTCTAAATTTTAAAGGAATGTGTTCAAATTCAAAAGCTAGAACAAGTGGCTCAACAATGTTGCTGCTTTTTCCTTGCAGTATGCTTCTATCTTACTGTATTTAGAGGTTGCCATACTTTATAATATGTATATCAATCACATTTTCTGAAGATTTTATAAATTTATTTAGAGAAAGAAGGGGTAATAGCTCTTTGTAATGGTAACATGTTGCAGGAGTCTATCAATGTGGCTGCAAAAGATTGGGGCCTGCAGTGCCTCCAATATGAAATAAGTCAGTCACTTTTGGCTTTTTTTTTTTTTTTTTTTTTTTTTTTTTTGTAGCAAAAAAATTAGCTGCGTTGCAAGCCTTTTGTGTTTTTTATTTTTTCACGTTCAACCAATCTTAGTTATTACTTACACATCTTATTAGTCATTCAGTATCGACTAGTTCTCCTATTTACCAATTAGTCTTGGCATATTATTAATTTTGTCATTCGTGTTAGAAGGGTCGCCTTTCGTAGGTTATTTATATATCTTATTAATCTTGCTGTGTTTCAGTCCCACTAATTTTGGGTTGAAAGTTACCTTATGGTGCTAACCAAATAGAGGCCCCTCCAATGTCATATTTGGCATTGTCTCTCCTTTGTAGTCCACCTCTCTATTCTCTCCAATTGATTGTAAAAATAATATTGCTGATGTTCGAAACTTGTTAATATTTAGAGATATTTCTGATGCATTGTCACAGCACACTTGGTTCATCTCAAGTTTGCGTACTGCCAATTGGTTGTATGGAAGAAATTTTGGGAGGTTTAATGTACTTTGAATTCTGCAGATATGCCTCTCTCTCTCTCTCTCTCTCTCTCTCTCTCTGTGCAGAAGCATATTTATATTATTCTTAATTCTCTTATGGTTCAATCATGTTAATGCTATATAAATCTTTTCGCTTTTAACACTTATTTGTTCAAATATATTTTTATAGGTTTAAAAATGCTGAAAAGAAAGAAAATCGGTTGAGATTTATGGAAATGATGGAGCAACCAGAGAGCAAACTTAAACTGCATCAGAGATGAGGAAGTGATGGGCTAATTCAACCGGGGAGAGCTCCATGGAGAATATTGAAGGTAGTGACCACTTAGTCGCTTAAAATGAATTTAATTTGGAGAGCTTTGATACCATGGATAATGATAATGCTCAATCATGTTCTCGAGCTCGCCCCTCCAGGTGAAACCTCGTCAAAAGCCAAACAGAGAAAAACTTCAAAGGATGAGAAAGACATGGAGCAAATTATGGTGGCAATTCATGATACTTTTTTTTGGGGAATTTTATATTTGTATTTGATGCTGTGGAATGTGGATGTTGTGGATTTTGCTTCAATGGTAGAATTTAAGTGATATTATTTCTTTATTTGTACAATAACTTGTAGTATCCAATTGATCTATCTTCTATAGCATTGATGAATGTTACTTGAAAGTACTTTTATGCATCTATCATCAATGATTAGCAATGGTACCTCAATTGTCATAAAATATTGAGTGCAGATAACACTTGTAACCTAAGGGAGCCAGTGGTTCAAGATTTGATTTTATGGATGTATGAATAATTTTTTACTTTTTATAATTTGGATGTATTGCATGCAATGTTGTTTCTTTGTTTGTCTTTTGTTGTTTGGTCTAAATATGTGGGGGAAAAAAATGTTTGTGGTGTAGACGGTAGAGAACATGTGTGCAGGCATTTAATAAAAAAATGGAGTAATTTTTCTAAAATATCCAATGTGACAATGTGCCTTTATATTTAGAAAGTATTATATTAACGAAAATAAAGAGCTTTTTTAAATTGAACATTATAAGGGTATAATTATCAATTTAAATAATATTTTGTCATCCCTTTCCCTTCCATTTTAATTTTTAAAATATCCAAATAAGGGGAATGGATATCTACTCCCTTCCCCCTTCCTTATTTTTTAAAACATCCAAACAAAGGGAAGGGATAACCATTTCCCTCTCCTCTCCTCCCCTCTACTCTCTTTCCCCTTCTTCTCTATTCTCATTTCCTTCCAAACTTCCAAACATAGCATAAATGAACACAATCAAATGCGGGGAGATGTCCTTACCAACGCTAATACTTGAGAAGGCATCAGACTTTTGAAATTTTGACTAGACTTAGATGCTAAATATGGATGTCATTTGCATGGTAACCGAAATTTGCGTCAATTGGAAGGTAATAAGCTTGCTCATTGGATTCTACTTTTGATGGGATTGTACAATACAAATATTGTGGAAATAATAACGACAAGATACATGACCAATGCATTATTTTTAGGGTAATTTTTTCCAGGGTTCAGACATGCATGGATCTCGTGGCGCCCAGGGTGAGATAGCATTCCAAGAAAAAAAAAAAAAAAAAAAGGGTATGCTTGAGAACAACGCAACTAGATGTGTAAACATTTTTCATCCTCTTCATCGTTGGAAAACATATAATTTCAGATGGTTGGCTACTATTAGGTACTTAACCAAACACTATGGCAGCCCAAGTCTCGCCTTCAAGCACATCAAAACCCTTGCCTTAAAGAGAATGAATTGTGAAACATGGTGCAGGACTACCAGATAAAAATACAACTTTGGGGAGAAGACACTCAGTATCGACATCATGGTGCAAGTTACAATTCCAGTGTTATAAAAGTGCGTAATATTGTTAATCAAAACCCTATACAATGTAAAATTCAGTTGTAAATATCATGAATACATATTTCAGCAAGTGGGGTTTTGGTTGGGTTTGTGGTATTAGAGTTCCTTTTTTCACATGACCATTATAACTCTTTCATGCTTTTGCTACGCATGCTTTATGCAATCATAAAGAATTTTCTTAATAATAGTTATTAAAAAATAAAAAACGTAAAAAAATAGTCGATTTCCACTTTGGTTTGATAAATCTAGTTATTTATTAAACAAAAATGTGATGGACTAAGTGTTTTTAAACTTACAAGTTAATTGCAGTTGGTAAACTTTTAAACGATCGGTTCTCATTTACCACAAATTTTTCAAATTTCCCAAAAAGTTCTTAGTGTTTGTAATAGCTTGATCAATTGCTTTTTTTCATAACCGCAGCTGCGATCAATCACTATAGCCTCTAACTGAATTACACATCTATACAGAGGCTGCAGTGATCGATTGAATATTTTGTCAATTGATCTGTGATCGATCACTTTTGGTGTTAAAACTTGTAAATGGCCTTCGTTGTGTGAAATGGGTCTACATTTTTCCAAAGGGTTTAGTGATCGATCGTGTTTTTTCTTAATCAAAGTTGTGATCGATCACTTTAGCCTCTGATTGAATTACACATCTACACAGAGGCTTCAATGATCGATCGAAAACATTGTTAATGGATCTGCGATCGATCCCATTGGGTGTTAAATCTTGTACATGGTCATTACTGTGTGAAATGGGTCCACATTTTTCCAGAGGTATAGTGATCGATCACATTTTGTCCAAAGCTTAAAATGATCGCATTTTTCATATTCTTGGCAAAAAAAAAAAAAAAACCATGAAAACATAGAGATTAGAAGTCAAATAAAAAACTACAATGAAATCGAAAAATTCAAAAAGAAGGTTAGCCAAAAAAAAAAATTAAGAAGAAATGAAAATAAAAAACAAAGTAAATGTAGAAAGAACCTTTATAGGAGAGAGAGAGAGAGAGAGAGAGAGAGAAAGAGAGATTTACCTCTATTGGTCCAAGATTATATAATGAATTTGAAGACAAGCACTAAATTAAAGAAGAAAAAAGGAAATTAAATGCTAATATATATATATATATATATATATTAGTCATCTAAGTTTGCATTAATATTATATATAAAAAAAAATAAAAAAATAAAAATTGATTAAAATGACATAGATAGATTTTACAAAAAAAAAAAAAAAAAAATGATATAGTGGAATTTGTAGAGGAATCACATGTTATTAATAGTTTGAAAATTGTGGGAAGTTATGATAAGTTTACTGATAACATATATGTGAGTTTCTATTATTAATTAATTACTAATTTTTATTTTTAAAATTCAAATGCACATGTGATAAAACATGTATTTAATTATATGGGTTATACGTGTCATGTCAATTTTTCAAAAATACTATTACTTAGGTTGGAAATAGAGAAGGGATAAAATGTGGGCTTTGGCTTTAGTGCATGATTTAGGGATTTCTATGTTAAACTTATATTTTATTTTAAAAAATCAACAAATCATGAAATTGAGGCCTCAAGTTGAAGTTTTAAATAAACAATTGATCAAAATAGAAACTGGTTAACAAATTATTAAAGATCTTGCAT
>BKZX01028520.1:85488-100626 GCA_014362285.1 Fagus crenata
TGACTAACAATCCATTAAATAGATTGTTCAAGAATGTAATTAATAAATCCAATTAAATATTTAAACTTCAAGTTCGATAATAATTCGGCCGGAGTGAATGGATTTAACAAAAAACTATGTATTTGGGTTATTATGAAAAAACAAAATTAGGGGTTTCCAACCTTATAAGGTTATAACCCAATTGGATGG
This sequence comes from Fagus crenata, assembly GCA_014362285.1. NCBI lineage: Eukaryota > Viridiplantae > Streptophyta > Magnoliopsida > Fagales > Fagaceae > Fagus > Fagus crenata. Next base: position 85,678 of record BKZX01028520.1, read on the forward strand.
AAGTCATATGTAATTAAGACATCTAATGAGGGATTGGTAACACCAATTGGGTGAAAACACTATATATTTGGTATTAATCAAATAATTAAAATCATTGAAATTTGAACTTATGCCAAAGTTGGGATTTTGATGCTCTTAATGCTTTTAAAATCAAGCAATGTCCTCCGAATTTATGGAAATATGAAAAAATCTACAAATAATTCTCATATCATATAATTTAATAAGGTTAATTTAAAAAATAAACATTGGTAGATTTTTATTTATTTATTATATATACGTGATGATTTTCGAACTTGATATTTGATTTGATATACCAATAAGCAAGGCACAAATATATGATATTTATGCAAACTTTCTTCTTCTTTAAATTTATAATGTAGTAGTATTTGGTACAAAAATAAAATAGTGGCATCCATTTCTAAATAAAAAAATTATTATAAGTGGTTAGAGATGTTTATTCACATATTCAAATGCAAAAACTTTACAAATATTTACCAAGCTTCTCTAAACAAAGTGATTATTATGCAATCATACTTTTTATTTCATTTTCCTAACAAAAATAAAATATTCATGAAAATAAAGAGATTAGGAGTCAAATTAAAACTATAATGAAATAACAAAGAAGGTTAGCCAAAAAAAAAAAAATATCATGAAGAAATGAAAAGAAATAACAAAGTAAATGTTCTGATGTAGGAGTGTTATTTTTAAGATAATAGTAGAGTCTAATTTGAGATTTAAAATAAACCAATTTAATTTTTTTTTTAAAAAAGATCAGTTAACTAATTTAGAATCTAAATTGTAGGTATTTGAATTGTGAAAGTGGAAAATGCGTACATGTTTTTTTTTTTTTTTTTTCTTAAGAATTGATCTATATGTGTTTGTTTATGGAATTCTCAAAGAGTAATGCTAGGGATACAACTAATTTTACAATCAAATGTTTACAATCTGACATGGCATCCTAGATGGAGGTTACCATATCAGCAATTAAAACATAAAAATTAACACATCATCACTAATTTAATAAAATCATTAAAATTTTAAAAATATTTAGATCTGAAACCCACCCTCACGGCCCAACGCCGGCACCCCACCACCCATGATTAACTCTGCAATTTCTTTCCCATCTTTGTCTTGCTGCTTCTTGTGAAGGAAAGACCAAATCCTAGAGCATTTGTTGGTATTTTTTTCATTGGGCATGGTGGCACCATTGTTGTTGCCGTTAGTGGTGATGGAGGTGATTCCAGATGTGGCTCGTGCAACATGGTTTGTAGTAGCGTTATCACCATGGTTGTGGCTTTCGACGTTGCCGTCATTCTTTATGTTGTTGGTGATGGTAGGCGTAGCAGTCTTGCTTGTGGGTGTTTCAAGTGTGGGTTCTGCTTCTAGAATGGTTAAGATTTCTCCAGGATTTGATTGTATTTCATTAGAGAAGCCATGATTGGATTGATGGAGATGAAACACAATGTTTTGGAAGTGTGGCCAAGCTTTGTTTTGTTCGACCATCTTTGTCTTTGGCCAAGCTTTTTTTTGTTCGACCACCTGGTTCTAAAAGTGCAGTGGTAGGGCGCTGACGTTTAGCCATGACGGTGGGTTTCAGATCTAAATATTTTTCAAATTTTAATGCTTTTATTAAATTAATGATGACGTGTTAATTTTATGTTCTAATTGCTAATGTGATAATCTCCACCTAGGATGCCATGTCAGTTTGTAAGTCTCTGGTCGTAAAATTAGTTGTATCCCTAGCATTACTCATTTTCAAATACAACCTTAGTTTATTTTTAAATTAATTTAAAATATTGTGAATATATTTTTTGTTCATAGGGGTATTTTTTAGAGGACAAAAAAGTGGACATGAAGGGAATGAAGGAATCTTTTTAATAGTACTAAAAGATAATAATGACAATAATAATAAGAATAACAATGATAATCTATTACTATTAAGAGGATTCATTCTCATCATTTCCACTTTAATAAACTTCCCAAAACATTCTTAATATTTAGAAAATATTGCTATAAATAATAATTAAATGAGGGTGAAAAAGTAATTCACTATATCCTCTACATAAAAGATTTTGAATTTCATCTTTAGGCCTAAAATATCCTTACATTTACTATTCAATTAAAAAGTAGAACAAAAATGATATATATGTAATTTGCAACAAAAAATTAAAAAAAAAAAAACTACCTCAAACCACTCTCCCACGTATCACTCCATGTCTTCTTATCAGTAACCACTACTATTATAAAAGAAAAAAACAAAAACAAAAACCACTTCTCATGATACTTTAATTCAATTTTTATTTTCTTATTTCAATTAACTCTTTATCCCATAAAATATAATTAAAAAATAAAAAATAAATAAATAAATAAACAAATATTTAGTTCCTCTATCCCACGTTTAATTTGTAAGTTTTCAAGTTTTCAAAATTTAAACAACTCTTAATTTCTTATCCCTATGTTTAACATTCTATTACTATTATTTAAGAATTATCTATTATTCAGAGTTCCTCTGCTTCATTTGTTATACGATACATGTTTCCTTTTCTTTTTTTCTTTTTTTTTACTTTCATCTCCATCTTCCTTTTTATACCTGGTGATTTTACGTTTTATTTAAAATTTAAAATTTTTTGTTTCTCAATTTATATTATTTTCTATGAACTGCTATAATTTAATGTTTTCATGCAGTGAAAAATGTTTGAATGACAACCAACGGGCAGTGCACTTCACGTACAGAAGACCAAGTGAATGGTGTCAATTTAGGATTTGCATCAAACCAAAAAATCATAGAATCTTATAAAGATGTAACTAAAATTTTACATTCCCTTTGCTTATTCTAGATTTTGTTGATATATATATATATATATATATATCTTTTCCTTTTTTTTTTGGCTGTTTATACGGTAGTCAAACTTAATATTTGTGTGGGTGTTTCTTTTCTCTCAGATATGAGAGTTGTAAACTTAATTTTTTTTTTTTTTTTTGGTTTTTTGTTTTTTCTTTATGAAAAGTTATTATTATCTTTTATGTTAATAATAATTCAAAAAAAAAAATTAGCACATGAAAAAAAATTTAGTACACAAGCAAAAAATTTAGTACACTTCAAATATGATAATTATGATCTAAGATTTATATGATAAAAGTCATATTGTGTGATAATATTTCCATAAAAATTAAAAAAAAAAAAAGATTAAATCAAATAAATCCGGAATGTAGAATCCTAATTAAAATAGAATTCTTTTATTATTGTATAACTTAATAAGTGATATTTCAAAAGAAAATAAAAAATAATAATAATAGGTGAAATGTGAAAAATAAAATAAATATAAAGAACAATTTCCAAAAAAATAAAATAAAGTACACATCTACCAAGAACTTGTGATCGATCCCCTTTTTTCATAACCAAATGTGCGATTGATCACTTTAGCCTCTGAATGAATTACACATATACCCAAAGGCTGAAGTGATCGATCGAACCTTTTGTTAATGAATCCGTGATTGATCAGTTGGTGTTAAAACTTGTCCGTCACTGTGTGAATAAGTCCACATTTTTCCAAAAGGTACAGGGATCGATTGTGTTTTTTCATAACTAAATGTGCAATCGATTACTTTAGCCTCTGAATGAATTACACATCTACCAAGAGGCTGAAGTGATAGATTAGATATTTTGTTAATGGATCCGTGATCGATCATTTTTGGTGTTAAAACTTGTAAATGGCCTTCGCTGTGTGAAATGGGTTAACATTTTTCCAGGGGTTTAGTGATTGATCACGTTTTTTCATAACCAAAGTTGCGATTGATCACTATAGCCTTTGATTGAATTACACATCTACACAAAAGATGAAGTGATCAATCGGACATTTTTTTAATGGATCCACGATCAATCCGTTGGGTGTTAAAACTGTTAAATGGCTTTCACTATGTGAAATGAGTCCACATTTATCCAGAGGGTATAGTGATCAATCTCGTTTTTGCAGAATAAAATGTGTAATCGTTCAGATTAGTCTGATTGGATTACACTACTTAGAGGCTACTACGATCGATCGCAACTGTTGTTAATGAGATCCGTGATCGATCATGGTGATAGGTGTTAAAAAATGTAAGTGGCTCTTACTATTTGTAATGGGCCAAAATTTTCCCAAGTTCATCGCGATCGATCGCAATTTTTTGTAACCAAAATTTGGCTCGATCACGTCTATATAAAACCACTAATTGATCGCCCATTTTGTTCAGGAACTAGGGATCAATCGCACTTTTTAATGCATGTGTTTGGAAGAGCAAAATTGGTGATAAATGTTTGTTATAATTCGTAATAGCTCTCAATATAATAACAGGTTCTAAGTATCTGTAATCGTTCTTAATATGTGTAAAATGTGTGTTTCAGAGTGCAATAAGGATGATAAAATTAGTAAATTCTTTGATTTATTGTAAATTGGAATCAAATTTTGCTAGCTTTGACGGCTTGGGTGATTGTTTGCAACTTGATTGTAGAATTATGTAATTTGGTGATAAATATTGTAACCTGTTCTAAGTAATTGTAATTAGTCTTAACTTTTGAAACTAAATGTGTTTGGAAGAATAAACCGCTTGATAAAATTAGTAAACAGTCTCATTTATTGTAAAGTGGAATATAATTTTGGCGGCTTTGACGACTTGGGTTAATGTTTGTAATCATTTTGTAGAATTAGGTAATTGACTGATAAATATTGTACATAGGTTTCAGTAATTGTAATTGGTCTCACCATTTGTAAAGCATTTGTTTAGAGGAGCAATTCGTGTGATAAAATTAGTAATCGATGTCATTTATTGTAAAATAGAATCAAATTTTGGCAGCTATGACGGCTTGTGTGAAATTTTATAATTAACTTGTCGAAATATGTATTTTGGTGACACATATAGTAAAGCGTGTTTTAGTACTCGTATTTGGTCTCAATTGTTGTAAAGCATTTGTTTAAGAGTACAATACAGGTGATAAAATCCGTAAATTTTCTCATTTATTGTAAAATGGAATCTTTTTTGGCGGCCGGTGATTTTTAGTAACTAGTTTCTAAATCTAGTACTTCTTATGATAAATTCAATAAACTTTGGTTATAATTTGTAATAGCTTTCAATTTTAGTATTAATGTTGTTTATTACTGTAAAAGGGTGTGAAGACGTATAAATGGTCTCAATTGATGTAAATTTTTTGCGGCTGTAATTTGTAATATACTAGTCATAAGCCAGTGTAATGCACGAAAAACTACTAAAAATGAGATCTAAAGATATATTAAGTTATTTTACTTAAAACAAAAAATAGTATAAGTTGAAAAGATGAAGCAAATAATCATGAACTTGACTAGTGGGCCCTAAAACATATGTTCGGAAAGACCATTAGTTGTAAAAATGTCCAAACTCATCTTTTCAAAATGAGGCAATATGTATGCCTAACCATGGGTTGACAAAAAGCATTAACTAACAGTATTTATCTTCTTTGTAATCATTTTGATTTCGGCAACGTACGTTATTATACATTTGCCTTCGTACATTTCAGATAGCTTACAGATATAGACAGTTAAAACGGACTAACACACTCTTTGATTTTTTATTCCAACGCAACAAATTATTTTTTTCTTAAAACAAACAACACAAACACTTAGAGGAATAGTCACTTCAACCTCAAGGTACATCACAATTTGAGAAATAAGAGGCATCTTTCTACTCTAACTCTAGATTTGTATTTACCAAAAAAAAAAAAAAAACTCTAGATTTGTACCTGACACCCATAATCTTAAGAAGTGAAAACATTTGGCTTCCATTAAGATTAAAGTGAAATAATCACTTGAATTCTAAAATTGACAGTAGTGAAAAACAATTAAACATAACACATTAGCCAAAGGGACCACAAATTATAACCAAAGGTTATGGTTTAAATATTTTCTCAAGGTCTTTGACTTCCATTTAGACTTGTTTCAACTGTATTTTGCAAAACACAATGGCAAAAACCATATGCAAAAGATTCCACCCTTTGTAAGTATACCTAGCTTAAAGGCATAATCTAAATTCAGTTTTATAACAAAAACATACCACTTCATATAAATAGTAAATCAACCTCACTACATGAATGCACTCTCTATTCTAATGTATTTTTTAGATCATTCATCTTTCTTTTCAAAACACTATTGCGTCCATTATCTCAAGAATTTCAACAAACACTATCGCACATCTATCTCTGTTCTAGGCATCTAATTTGCACAAAAGCCAATAGCAACCGCAAGAGTTATCACGTTTGCTCAATGCTAAGAGGGCATTCTACTTGACAATCTTGACCCAAGCATCCTTCTTCTAGAATCTCATCTCTTTTCTTTAAACCTACACATCAACAAATTTAAGTGAGAAAGTTTACAGTAAGTGATTTCTAAATAAAAATCCGCTTTGCACAAAATCTAAGCACCATAACTTACCTACTTAATGAAAGAAAACCAAAACCTAAGCCTAATATTACATTTTGACTACAAAGACCAAGATGTGATGCCCCACACTATTTAATGGTTTAATTAATTATATTGGTTCAAAACTAATAAAGGATTAGAAGTTTAATAAATTTATGTGGTAAGTAAATTTAATTTGAATTATCACTACACTACATTATTATGTACACATTAGTAATGAAAATGGATATAGTTTAATTACAACCAAACTATAATAAGGCATCAAGGTAGTTAATAGATTACAAGAGGGGCAAAATGGTCATTTCATACCTAGTTTTGAAGTCCAATAGAAACTAACCATTTGGAAAAGTTTTACACTTACTCTCCTATTGCATAAGGAAACATGGCAAGCACTAATAACACATCCCCTCTCTTATATTGGCCGGCCATGCCTTGCACTCATTTCATTTCATTTTTGTTCAAGAAGAAAGAAATGAAAAGAAAGAGAGAGAAACTCTCCTTCTGCTGGCCAGCCCCCATCCCACCCTTTGATGTCCCTCATTTCTCTAACATAAACAAAAGAAAACAAGAAGAACACAAATGCTCTCCCGTCTCCCTCTCACCCCACGGGTCCAGCAGCTAGGGGGAGGAAACCAATCTTTGTTTCCTCTCATCTTCCTCCACAATTCAAGTTAGAGAAAGAGTCTAGCCCTCCTCCTTCAAGAAATCATAAGCTAGATAAGGGTTTATGATTTTAGTCAAGTTTTGAAATGGGTATAGTTGAAATTGTTGGTTGATCTTCATGATTTCTACACTTTGAGGTTATAGGTTTGTAGAAATATGAGTTGGGTTAAGGAAAATGAAAGATTTTGTGTACATGCATGTGGGAATTGAAGTGGTAGTTGCTGGAATTTTAGATTGAGCATGAGGTTGGGGGATTCCATGTTAGTTTCTTGCAATTGATGATGAAATATGTCTTGGATGTGGATTGTATGACTTGCTTGTTGATTTTTATGAGTTCTATGGACTGTGTATGTTGAGATTAAGCTCAAGTAGGTGCTGCATGTGTTGGATTTGAGGTGAATTGTTGAGAAATTTTACTGTTCTGTCAGATCTGCGTGAACAGTGAAATTTCATGGAAATTCTGGAATTTCTGAGAAGAGCAATTAAGAAACGGTTTTCTCTAGGGTAATCTATCATATGTCTAGGTTATGTATATAAAATTTCATAGAAAAATAATGAGTTTTGGTATTTTTTTGGGAATTTAAGATAAAACTGTGCAAATCTGTTATCTGAACAGATTCTGTGTTTGAAGTTTATAAAATAGGTAATAAATTGTAATTGTGGAATTTGAATACCAAGTTTCAACAAAATTGAAGCTAAAACACAAGATTGAATTTAGAATTAAGAATTACATCATTTGGGTTAGTATTGAATGAGTTATGAATTTTATTCTAAGACGTTAAATTTGTCAAGATATATCTGAGTACACTGAGTTGTGACAATTTTTATAAATTTTACAGAGGTCACATAATTCTGAAACTTTTACTATGTATATTAGACTGATATTAGTGTATCCCTATGAAATTTAATGGTGTTTTAAAATGTTATAGTTGGTCAAATAAATTGTATAATAGGACTGTCCTGTAGGTAATTAGATTTACAGCAACACAAAATAGTGAGACTTTGAAGAATTTATTCTTGCAATTGGACAAGTGAATTGAGCTAAAATTTGGTATGCATGATAAATATTGTGTTTACTAAATGGGTGAATTTTTATATGTCCTAATTATACCATCTAGTATAGAAAAGAAATATTTTGAGTCCTGCAATACGATTTCTGTTTTAGACAGTAAATAGAACTAGTTTTGATGTTTTGCCACTATTGCTTCGTTTGCTTGTTTGGTTGCCTTTGGGTTGTGATATAGAGACTCCTACAAACCTAAATAGGGTAAGGATGTGAGAAGGATTAGAAAAACCTATAGAATTGATAGTTAAGGGAAGCCATGAGTGCTTTTGTGAGTTAGAATGTCTGCTAATCATTGGATTTTAATATCCTTTGGTCTAGGGACTGAACAAGGAAAGTAGAGAACTCCACTACAAGCCTTGAGACTGCTGTGCTGTTGCTGGAACGAGGTAAGGGAATGTGCCATGAAAATTTAATAGTCCATGTTTTAAGAATATATCTATATATGTTTATCAATGCTTTTAGTAAACTCAGTTTTATATTTGTTTATAAAGAAAACGTGCATTGATTTAGAAACAGTTTTGAGTTAGTACAGTTAAGACAGATTTTAGAAGTAAGTTGTGGATATGCTATAAAGTTTGACTTAGTAAGGTAAGAGAGAGATTGAAAAATAAACAAGCATAATATATTTTATGAACACCTAAAACAGTTTTGAGTGTGATGCCCTGTAGACTGACAACCCAACGCCACGAGGGGATTGTATGCCCTAAAGACATGGCAACAGGCCTCGAGGGGTTTTATTCCCTGTAGACCGGCAACAAGTAAGGCCACGAGGGGTTGTATTCCCTGAAGATATGGCAACCCAGGCCACGAGGGGATCTTCGGATTTTTGTAGACTGGCAAGAAGGCCACGAGGGGTTTCATACCCTGTAGACATGGCACTAGTAAGGTCACGAGGGGCAAAGTCTTAAAGATAAAGTTCAGTTACATGTTCCATATAGTTTTGCTATTTTATGGAATAGTATGAGATAAGTTTTCTCTTCAGAACAGTTTAAGGGAACATGTTTAGTTTACATATAAAGAAATCATGCTATATGTTCAGATTTCAATAGTTATATTATGCTTTATAAGTTATCAGATATTATGTTCATCAGTATGAAACATATATGTTCAAGAAACTCATGAAATCATTTTAGCATGAATTATTTATACGCAAGTCAAATTCACAAAGTTTATTCTGTTTATCATGCATTAATGCATACTGTTAAATCTTCATGTCACAACTCCCTTCTTGAGCAAAGTGGGTTGCTCAGATTGCAGGAACATCCTATGGTGCAGTCAAGAGTCTCAGCATGGAGGAGCAATTTTGTTGTATCTAGAACTAGTCTTAGACATTTTGAGTTTTTGTGTATATAAAGCAGAAGTGATGTATAGGTTTAAATAGTCTTCCGTTGTATTAAAGTTATTATGTCCACATATTGATGTATTTATATAAACAGTTATAAATGCTCTGATTACTATCACTTCCTTTAGGTGGACTAGTATATTCAGTTATTTTGTAAAGGAGTACGTTATTATATTAAAGGAGTTCCCTACCCAAGAAGAAGTTAAAGAATCAAGATGAGAGAAAAGAAAAGAAAGAAGAAAAATTTTTATACTCCTTTTAGTTGGTTCGTGTTAATATCAGGCACAGACTTGGTATTAGCATGCTGGTCCGACTCTGAATCATATTACGGATTTGGATTGTGACACAACATGTCTCATCTTTACTTGAAAGATAAGATAAAGAAAAATGCAATTATATTTACTGTAAAAGCAAAAGCAAGAGAACAAAGACTAAGAAAAGCCTTAAGTCCCACCAAAGCACAATCCAAAATCACCCAGCCTCACATTACCAGTCTTTATGTCCCTATGAATGAGGTGTTCACATTATTGATGCAAATATGTCAAAACTGAAGCCAACCCAAAAGCAAACACTTATTTGCATACATTTAGATGAGACAAAGAAATTAAAGTCACACTTGGAGGCCTTTTGTTGAACACCTAGAAGATACAACCAAGAAATAGAATTTGATTAATCCAATTTATATTGAATTCAATTCCTCTCCAAACAACTTTAAAGGTTTGAAGGACTAAACACTATGTCACATTACTCTTAGTACTTCCTTGAAACCAAAAATAAGAGAAAGTAGAAGGAGAAAAAACGTATAACTGAGACAACTCTAATGTCAATTCACCTATATATTAGAAAATACAAGATCAAATAAAAATGCCAAAAAAACCTAATATCTCTACTGCAAACTTTTGCATGTAGCACACTAAAGATTTCACTCTCAAATTTCAGCCACACTAATGATTAAAGTAAGAAAAGCAACAAAGATTACAATATTCAGATTTCCTTTAAAAAAAAAAAAAATCAATAAATATCTCTAATAAAAGAAAAATGCACATGATCTTTACATTTCCTTTAATTCTCATTAAGTAAAGGAATGTTTAAAATAATAAAACTTTCAACCTTGCATTATCAGTCTTTTATTTCCCCTTTCAAAATGTGTGGGAAACCTAAAAGTACAAAGAACATTAAAAAAAAACTTTGAATCAAATATCCTATTGAGTTATAAATATAAACATCTAAAGAATATAACAATTTAAATAGTCATGTAATTTTAGATGTGTTACAGCAAAATATGAGCAACAAATATGACATTCACTACAATATTTAACATAAGCAAAGAACAGTGAAGCCCTTAACATTGGTCTTAGACCTTTATTATAACTTTGGCTATCACAATTATACTCATTCATGACTCTCTTCTTATCTCCTCTCTCAAGACCCTAAATTGAGCAATTCAGTCAAAAAAGAAGAGAGACATACAAAACATAAATAAAATTTGACCAAAAAATTAGCATGTCAAATTTCAAGTTTCTAAATAATCCAGGGAGAGAGAGAGAGAGAGAGAGAGAAATGGCTTCCCATAAATTTTAAATGTTTGGAATCCAATTCATGAGGCTAATATGTTTCTTCATCATAAACCATACTTGTTATGAGGTGAGTTTTTTCTTGCATTAAACTTTTTACAATTTACATTGTCTATTCAAATTTTGCTTTGAATTGAAAACCTAAAACTTCAGCTATATCTTATCAAAAAAAGAAAAAAAAAACTTCAGCTATATAATCTATTGGTTATGTGGATTTCTAAAGTTCTTTTTGATATTGGTGAAATTAGATGGGAAATATAACTAAAAACAAAAATACATGAATTAAAAAGTATAGTAAGTGGTACATAAAATATTAGGATTTTCTGTTATTCTCCAATCAAGAGGGTCACTTACCTTGCCAAAGATTGAAGATTATTGGCAATTTCTATAAACCACAAAATAATCATAGACTTCTTGGAAATTCACTCCCTGATTTTTTTGTATCCATTTTGGATATAATGAAAAACTAATTACACCAAAATATTCCTTAAAAACCGAAGTTAGCATTTAAACTGTTAGAAATATTCAAAGAGACTTTCATAATTTTATAAAAAGGACTTCACAAAGATCTTACCGAATTAGGATTTGGAACTTCTTGAGAGATGAGAAGTTTCTTTGGAACCATATCTCATGATCCTGGACATCACCCTACTTTAATCGAGGACTAAAACATACAAAGAGAAACTATTCCAACAAAATCCTTGCATACTGATATTGCATAAAAATGAGAAAGCAATAGACTTCAATTCGTGTCTAAATTAAAGCACCACGTACTGATATTGCATAAAAAAATACTAAAAGTCTAAAGTTCATCACAACAATAATCCAATGCAAACGAAGAGACTAATAAGTTGAATCTCAAAACTTACAAATGGAATCAGGCTATAGAAAATTACTTTCATGACATTTAGGGTCGTTTCCCTGAATTAAAACATGTAAAAATATTACTAGTGAAAAAACTCAAACTCAGAAGAAGAAAAGAGTAGAAATTTTAATGTTGCAGTCCCACATGCTAAAATACCAATTGACCTTCCAGAAAATGAAAATCTACATACCCAAAAATTCCACAAATTCAAAAATACCTAGGAAAATCTACATGAAATACTTGTTTGTAGAAATAAAAAGAAGATTGAATGCAACCTTGTCCGAAGCCAAGAGCTCCTGGTCAGTGTCTTGGGCCTCTTGGCCTTGAGAATCTCAAATCTACTGGAAAACTCCTGCAATTTGTTAAATATAAAAACCTAAAGGCGCAAATAATGCTAAAACTCTCAAAGAAGTATGTAAATATCAAATTCATAGATTGCAAGAAAAAAGAAAACAGAGTAGAAATACTTACTCAGGTGGAGAGGGTTCAAAGTTCATACTGAAAGATGGTTCCAAACTAAAAATGTGAGAGATTCGTAGTATAAAGAGAGAGAGAAACCAAGAAACGCTGGATTGGTTTGCTCTGATAAAAGTTGCAAATGATGTGGCCCTTGAGAAGTTGAGAAGGCAGATAACTGAATGTGGTGGAGAAGTCTAGAAGCCTAAAAACGCTGGAGACAGAGTAATGGGTGAAGGCTATGGAAAATTATATCTTACTCAGAAGTACATTAAATGTGTACTTCCTCCTCCAATAGAAGTGGTGGGTTCCACCATGAATTTAATTAACGAGACCCACCACTTTTGTGAGAGGAGGGAGTACGCATTTAATGTACTCCCAGAGTATAATATAATTATCCGAAGGGTATTTGGTGTATTTGACATTTAAAAAAAAAAAAAAAAAATTTCAAATGTGAAAATAACCAAAACGAAGCCGTTTTGGGAAAGTTGAAATTCTCAAAACGACATCGTTTTGGAAAGGATCTATGAATAATGAATATAAAAGAGAAAACAGAAGCCAGATTTTTTTAAATGAAAAAAAAGAAAAGAAAAAAGAATCGTGTAGAGCAAACTAATAGAATAAGGAAGCTAGATTTTTTCAAAAAACAAAAAATTAAAAAGAATAGTGTAGAGCAAATTAACAGTAAAAAAATGCTAATAAATTATTGGTGCATTTAATTTAAATGAAGTAGTAGTGGACATTTAAGAATACTTTAAGGTACATTTATTATTGGTATATGGAAAAATTGGAAAGTCAAAGCTGCTTTCCATAGTAAGAGGAAAATGGATTTAGGGAGTAAGTTAATGTGGCAAATTAATACTAACATTTATATTCCTATTAATATAATTTAGGAATAATTAAAAATTTCATAAAATATTTCATAATAATTAAATAACTTGACACGTCGCAAATACGTTACCAATAAAATTCTATCATGTGGTGTTATTTGTCCAACTAATATGTTACATGTCAAACAGAAGACGTTGCCATATATGCCACATGGCAGATAGATGGCAACGTCTCCTGCTTTAATTTATATATAAATATAGATATAAATGTGTGAAATATTGTTCATGGTTGATAAAATTTGTATTTTTATGTAAATTATTGTATTAAACTGTTATTCGGTAATATTTCTGTTTTTCCTAGTAATTGTTGTGATAGATCGTATAATATGTGTGAGTTTAATTAATTTGTCTCTTGCTTCTTGTAATTGCTTCTTAATTATTATTATGTACGTGTTATTTCTTGTAATTAGTGTGTCAATTTCTGTAATACCAGCTACCTGAGCAGTCAATACCAATTTTTTCTAAATGCCAATTATGCCCCTACGGGGCTTTTCAGTTAAGGGATATAAGTATTTCCCCAAGTTAATTACAAAGTTTCACCCAAGCCGTCATAGCAGCCAAAATTTAATTCTATTTTATAATTAAAGAGACTGATTACTAATTTTAACACACACATTACTCATCTAAACAAATATTTTACAAACGGTGAGACCAATTACAATTACGGACACTTGTTTACAATATTTATCAACCAATTACATAATTCTAGAAGAAGATTACAAACATTAACCCAAGCCGTCAAAACTATCTAAATTAGATTCCACTTTACAATAAATGAGACAATTTACCAATTTTATCACACGATTTGCTCTTCCAAACACATCAGTTACAAAAGTTAAGAGCAATTACAAACAATAAGATCCATATACATTTTTTAACAACCGCCGCGATCGATCACGGATCTCATTAACAACATTTGCAATCTATCGCATTAGCCTCTGGGTAGATGTGTAATTCAATCAAAAACTAAAATGATCGATCACACATTGCTTTTGCAAAAACGCAATTGATAACTATACTCTCTAGAAAAATGTGGACGCATTTCACAAAATGAAGGTGTTACCCAAATATCAACCTAAGAGGGGGGGTGATTTAGGTTGAGGCAAACTTTTTCAATTTAAATGCGGAATTAAAAACTATCTTCAAATAGCAAATGTTGATTTAGCAAATGTTTGATAACAATTCAATTGCAATATAGACATGATATGAAATCAAGCACAAGTATATATATAAGCAATTAAATATGTAAGAGATAGAGAGAGAGAAAATCAAACACGATGATTGTTATCGAGGTTCGGCTTCCGTGCCTACGTCCCCGCCTCAAGAACACTTCTTGAGGATTCCCCAAATCCACTATTTGACAATCTTCTTTCGGGTGAAGATAAAACCGTTACAAATCTTCCATACACAGTGAAGAGTAACCACCGAGTGAAAAATCCTTTTCACTCCTTAGGATTTATACCAAAACCCTAATAAAATACTCACAGGTTTCAACAAAGTATTTGTTGTACAAGATAAGGCTCTCTCAAAGAGTAATTGTACACAATATGCTCACTCTAATAGTATATCAAGGATTTGATCAATATGGCTCAAAAAGTGTTTAGAGAAATTTTCAATCAAGGATTTTGAATGATATGAAAATATAAGCTTGAGAAGGATGGATTGATA
>BKZX01028520.1:100636-126227 GCA_014362285.1 Fagus crenata
TACAAAACCTAACTCTTACTTCTCATATGTCTCGGATCATTGTCTTTGAGCTTGATTTCTTTGTCTTGAATCTTGATGACTTTGATCTTCAATGAATTTGCAATTTGTCAAATTTGCATTTGCTTGATATTTGAATTGGCCATCTTGGTCCAATTAAATCAATAGTAAAAATTAAGCTTTAAAACATAAATCATTAGTTCATATGAAAATATCATTAATGAACAACTTAAAATCATGGTTATCATTAAAACTGCATGAATGTCTTTGGATTAATTAGCCAATTAATAATTATTGAAACCTTGAGGCTAACAGAAGGATTTACAAGTTTTAACACCGATATCGATCGATCACGAATCCATTAACAAAATGTTTGATCGATGACTTCAGCCTTTGGATAGATGTGTAATTCATTCAGAGGCTAAAGTGATCAATTACACATTTTAGTTATGAAAAAATGCGATCGATCATTGTACCCTTTAGAAAAATGCGGACCCATTCACGCAGTGAATGCTATTTACAAGTTTTAACACCCAAAGTGATCGATCGCGGATCCATTAACAAAATGTTCGATCGCACATTTGTTTATGAAAAAACGCGATCGATTGTAGGTTCTTGGTAGATGTGTACTTTATTTATTTTATTTTTTTTGGAAGTTGTTCTTTATTTACAATTCACTTATTAAGTTATACAATAATTAAAGAGTTCTATTTTAATTAGGAATCTACATTCCGGATTTATTTGATTAAATCTTTTTTGTTTTTTGTTTTTTAATTTTTTTTGTAATATTTGGTAAGTGATTGGACCTAATGCTGTCCATTTAGGTGAGCACTAGCATTTAGTAAAATTGATATTTAAATAGATAAAGATATTTATTACATAGATATATTTGTACATACTAATTGTAGTTAGGCTAGTACCCCGATTATAAGAAAATTTGGGGATGAAATATTAAAAATAAATAAGCTATATTGACATATTTATTATTTATATCATTACCTATATCAGAAGTTAACTTATGTTTTTTTTTTTTTTTTAATTAAAAGAGATGATTTGTTTGTTCTAAGTTTCTAACATAGAGATGCGCAAAAAAATGGAGGAAAAAAAAGGGAAAAAGCGAAAACAAAACAAAAATTGAATGAAACAAATAAGAAACCTAAAAAAATCGTTAAGAGTAAATTAGTACTTGACAAAATTAGAATATTAAAATAATATTAAGCAATGAAAGACTATTGATAATACAAATTGAAAAAAAAAGAGGTGATTAGGCTTAACAGTATATTGGGAAGAGGAAGAGTCTTGAATCTAAAAAATTCACTACAAAAAGGCAATATAGCATCTAATTTATTAATAAACCATTAACAAAAAAGAGATGGCTTCGAAAATATTGATGCAGTTGCCAACGTTGTCAAACCCATGTTTAGGTCCCCTATCTTCTCTCATTTTTTCACTCTTTGAGTCTTATTCTCTGCTACTACCACAAACAATAACTACCAATCAAAACACATATTGCAAATGGCTGCACCTCAACTAGGTCTATTCCCTTCTTCAGCCACTGTGGCTATGCATCCCCCAAGGTCTCATCCTTTAAGGTTATAACAAAAACTTTCAGAAAGGGTTGTGTTTATATCGGTTGAAACGTTCGAAATTCGCATAAAAAACCGATACGCACCGAAATAAACAGATAAAAAAGAAAGAATTGGAGGAAAATTGCCCTGAAACAACCAAAGAAGAAAGAAGCAAGTAAAAGGCTAGAGCTCAAATTGTCAATGACTGGGGCTACTTTTTACGACGACGGCAACCTTGTGATTGCAGTGGTAAATCTGAGGCGAAAGGGTGAGATCAGGAGAAAGACTGAGAGTGGGCGAGAGCCAAAAGGGGGTTCAAAAATGAAAGAGAGGAGTGGGAGGAGGAAGATCGTCAAGGATAGAATAAAGGAAAAATAGATGTTATAAAATTAATTAAATAATATTAATGAGGTGTAAAATTGTAAGGCCTTAAAAGTTGATATGTCAATGTATCATGAGGTCAGCAAAAAGTAAAAAAAGTTTCGGTTTTATATTATAGTATAGATTAGCTTTCAATGAAAGATTGTTAGTTTAAATCACACTTCAATCTAGCATTGAACCTCCCATCAGTCATTATTCTCCCAAAAAGCATCAGATACATAAACGTCCAGCTTCAATTAGAAGTCATCATTAAATTTAAAAAACAAATTCCTTTAATAAGAGGTCAAGTCACTTACTGTTGGGTCAATAAAGTTGGCACCAAATTCATGGTAAGCTGTAGGGATTTTAATCGTTTCAACAGATTGTGAAGGAATCTCCAAGCTAAAATTGAATGGAAGAAATGCCATAGGAATTATGTGATTTGGTTGATATAGGCATTTTGTCATACAGTTAGTGAGCATTTTGTATTTTTCTTCTTCTTCTTCTTCTTCTTACTTTTACAAATTGGACACCATTAAAAAATGAAAAGCTTAATGTAGAAAATAAATAAGGTTTAGAAATTTGAGCGGTACCAGGGATAATCAATTGACAAAGTCGAGCTGGAAGTTGTCATCGTTTTTGGGACATACCTTGTCCTTCGTTTTCGTGGTATCCCATGAAGACATTGACTGATTGTGAAAAATGCATAATTACTATCAAAATCTTAAAAAAAAAAAAAAAGAAAAAGAAAAAGAAAAAGCGAGAAAAAGCCAAAGCTACCTGTGGCTAAGTGAGAACTCCTTTGGTAAAATCAAAGCTCATCCCTTTACACTTAATTTGGGAGGAGGGAAATGAATGGAATAAAATGGAAAATATATATATATATATATATATATTTTAAGAATATTCTTTCCTTTCCCCTGTTTGGAAGTTTAAGTATGAGAGAATGGGAAGGAATGAAAATATTATTCTCTTGTTTGGGAGTTTAGGTGAAAGGAATAGAATGGAACACTCATTCCTTCCTATTCCCTATAAACCCCAATTTTCATTCCCCCAAAATTGGGAGGAATAGGAGGGAATGAAATTTTGTTTAATGAAATTTTCACCAAAACTCCGAAAATGCCTTTTTTTTTTTTTTTTTTTAAATCCTAGATTATCCCTAATTCCTCACCTCCATTTTCTCACATCTTCTTGTACTACCGCTATCATCTCAAACCTAGGAGTTTTTCTCTTTTTTTTTTTTTTTTGGAATACCATCAACACAATAGCAAAATTAACAAAAATATATAGGTATAGGCTATTCTTTATATATATATATATATATATATTTTATTTTTTCTGTTTAGTTAACGTGAGTTTATATTCATTATGTTGTGTATTATTGTGTTCACAAAAGACTAAGGCTATATATGATGTTGGAGCAATAGTTGCTAGTTGATATGGAGATTTAATAGTAGGTTTTTTTTTATTTTTTATTTTTTTTAATATCTTTGGATTATATTGGAATATTATTTCTTCTCCCCCAAGAATAAAAGCATAGGAACAATAGCAATTGTAGAACTGTGGCATAAAAAAAGAATTATAATTTGATAAATCCACTTTTTATGTCAATTTAAATTCAATGGACTAAAGTAGTTGTTGGGAGCATATTACTGTATGATAAATCTATTGCATTATTCTCATTGTGTCTAAACTAGATTAAAATGAAGGGTATAGTAGTTATAAAATGATTCATTTTCATTCATTTTAATATTACTCCTAAACAAGGTTACTTACATTACATTCCATTATATTCCTTCATTTTAAAACATCCAAACAAGATTACTTAGTTCCATTTGTTACCCAAATATCAACCTAAAAGGGGGGTGATTTAGGTTGAGGCAAACTTTTTTTTATTTATATGCGAAATTAAATAACTATCTTCAAATAGCAAATGTTGATTTAGCAAATGTTTGATCACAATTCAATTGCAATATAGATATGATATGAAATTAAGCACAAGTATATATATAAGCAATTAAATATGTAAGAGATAGTGTGATGCCCCAAATTCTGATAAGTGTGTGTGTTTGCTGAGTCCCACATCGGGCAATTATTGGGTCGAACTGGGCTTTATTAACAATTGCAAGGAGCCTCAATTGTAACTTGACTAGTCTTTTTGGGGTATAAGCGCAGATGTGGCTAGCGCTTTCCTTGGGTTGTTACAAATGGTATCAGAGCCAACCTAGTAATTCCATGTGGACTCGGACATATGGGCCCTAATGAGGACGTTAGGGATTTAAGTGGGGGAGATTGTGATGTCCCAAATTTTGATAAGTGTGTGTGTTTGCTGAGTCCCACATCGGGCAATTATTGGGTCGAACTGGGCTTTATTAACAATTGTAAAGAGCCTCAATTGTAACTTGACTAGTCCTTTTGGGGTATAAGCGCAGATGTGGCTAGCTCTTTCCTTGGGTTGTTACAGATAGAGAGAGAGAAAATCAAACACGATGATTGTTATCGAGGTTCGGCTTCCCTGCCTATGTCCCCGCCTTAAGAACACTTCTTGAAGATTCCCAAATCCACTATTTGACAATCTTCTTTCGGGTGAAAATCAAGACTGTTACAAATCTTCCTTACGCGGTGAAGAGTAACCACCGAGTGAAAATTTTTTTTCACTCCTTAGGATTTATATCAAAACCCACAAATCTTCCTTACACGGTGAAGAGTAACCATCCAGTGAAAAATTCTTTTCACTACTTAGGATTTATATCAAAACCCTAACAAAAACACTCAATAGTTTCAACAAAGGATTGTTGTACAAAATATGGCTCTCTCAAAGAGTAGTTGTACACAATATGCTCACTCTAATAGTATATCAAGAATTTAATCAATATGGCTTAAAGAGTATTTAGAGGAATTTGATTTTCAATCAAAGATTTTGAATGATATGAAAATATAAGCTTGAGAAATGATGGATTGATGTAAAAGATATTTTCTTTTATTTCTTTGATTTCTCTTGTATGCTCTGTTATTTAGAAATGAATAAGGAGTAGTATTTATAGCCATAATTGATTTCTTCCTGTTATCATGTTGTCTTACATTTCTCTTGATAATCAATCTAGCCATTTTCTTTGAAAAACTTTTCAGAATTTTAGCCGTAATTGATATGGTTGTCTTGCATTCAATCAATCTCCGTTTTCTTTGAAAGCTTTTGAAAACTTTTCTGCTTCAAAAATTTATCAGCCGTAATTGATTTATTTGTGTTCACATGGCTATCTTGCATTTATTTTGAATTCCAATTAATCTAGCCATTATTTTTTAAAATCAATTTAAGTTGGTTTTAAAGTTGAGCCATAAATATCAAATCTTTATAAACTTTACAAAACCTAACTCTTACTTCTCATATGTCTCGGAACATGATCTTTGAGCTTGATTTTTTTGTCTTGAGACTTGATGACTTTGATCTTCAGCAACTTGTCGACTTTGCATTTGCTTGATATTTGAATTGGCCATGTTGGTCCAATTAAATTAATAGTCAACATTATATATGCTTTAAACATAAATCATTAGTTTATATGAAAATATCATTTATGAATAACTTAAAATCATGGTTATCATCAAAACTACATGAATGTTCTTGGATTAATTAGCTAATTAATAGGTATTGAAGCCTTGAGGCTAACACCATTCCTTTCCATTCCATTCCGTTCTATTCCATTCCATTCATTTCTATTCATTAAATATATTCCATTCCATTCCATTCCATTCTATTATATTCCATTCCTTTAAAATTTAATCATTCTATTCCATTTCATTCCCTTCTAAACTCCCAAATGAAGCCTTAAAGACACTGCCCAAACAAATTATATTCAACACACTGCATAGCCCTATTACATTGCATATCTAACAAAAATAAAAACACCAAAAGCCCACTTAATGTTCTTTGCAAGTATATATTTTGATCCTATAAGCTAATTTATAGGAAAAGGGAGACAAACTGAAAGCTTCACGGTGGATGTCCTAATGGGGAGTAGGTTTCGCGTAGAATTGAGAATAGGTGGAGTAATTGTGCCAATTTGAAATGCCAACGTTAAGAAGAAGAAGGTAGCTGAAGCGTGAAAGGCAAAACCAAAAGTCAAAATCCTGAAACATGCGTAAAGTGATGATGGGTAGCTAAAACGTTAACGGGGGCCAAACCGCTAGAAAGCAAGACAGGAGAAACAAAAAAGAAAGAGAGTGAACGAATCCAACGTAAAACAATAGGAGAAAGGCGAGGGTCAGTTTCTGAGAGCATCTCCAACAAACTCTTTACATTTTTCTTCACATGTAGAGAGCCACTTTTCAACTACACTCCAACAAACTCTCTATTTTTTCTTTATTTTTATTAAAATAATATTTTTATTCTTTTATTTTAACTACACTGGATTAAGCTGAATAGCAAAGCTCCTTCCTTGCAATAGTTAAACAAAAATAACCAACTCAGTGAGTCAAATAAACCATTTTCTTCAACTCGCTTCTGCTTTCAACTCTTTGCCCCAAGACAAACGACGCGATCTGCAACTGAGTTTACAGTAGCATCTGAGTCAACTCGGCCTCCGATTCAACCTGCCGTTTCTCAGCTTCCAATCATGAGGCCTCCCTCGCCTTGGCCAGATTGGTGGGGATGTGCACCAGAAAAAAAACCCTAGCCCAGGTTGAGGCCGAGATCGGCGCTGTCAACCCCAACCCACCCCAAGCTAAGACCGAGAACGGCAACACAAGACCAGACCGAGATTGGTATCGGTTGGGTTTGATGAAATGGCCAAGAAATGGGTTTGTGGAGATAGAGAGCCAAATACATCACTGCTGGAGATGCTCTGATGGATTTAATATTCAATTGGATTAAATGAGGTGAGGAATAACCAGAAGAGTGCGCACGTGTTAAAGAGAAAACATTAATGATGAGAGAGAGAGAGAGAGAGAGAGAGAGAGAGAGAGAGAGAGAGAGAGAGAGAAAGGTGTGTTGGAATTTTATGGAAAGAGTAAATTTGACTTGGCAGGCTTTGGAGAAGCCAAAAAATTTCTCTTTTCTTCAAGTTTTAATCTAAAAATATTTCTCTCTGCAATGTGCGGCTCTTTTTCATTATTTGTCTAAAAATATGTTTTTAACAAAGCAACTTAACTAAAAGAAGGAAAAAATAATAACAATAAAAAAAAAGTGTAAAATAGAAAATTAATTTTTCTTTGCACTTAAAAATAGAAATGATCATTTTTATTATATCTCATCAAATGTATTATACTAATTTTTATTATATTTCATTAAATGTATTATACTAAGTTTATAAAGATAATTACCAATAACTTTCTAGCCTAGTTGCATCGATTCCTTTCAATTGGGGTTTATATCATGGGATTGTATTCACTTAGCAAAAAAAAAAAAAAAAAAACTCACTTCATATTGTTTTTGAGTTTCAATCACTTTGATAAACCTCAATTGTTCCATATAGAGATTCTAAATGTTCATAGGTTTCTCATTTTTGTTTAACTTATAACACTTTGATAGTACAAATAAATAATACAATTTGTCACATATTTAATTATCTCATTTTTACCTTTTTTTACTTTCTTTTGTCTCTCTTTTCATCTTTTTTGGGGTAATTTATCACTTATTAATAATAACATAAACAATATTTGTGACCTTAGAAGTCTATCATGTAACAAATTGATCAATGGAGATAAAAATGACAATGTCATCTTAAGTCTAACACGTATCTCTTAGGAAAATTTAACACATAGAAAAAAAAAAATGTTAAGATATTATTCCCTTTACCCCTAATAAAATAAAATAAATAAATAAATCAACACAATTGCCTCTTTTGGTTATCTCTAAATGATAGTCCATTGATGTCCTAAATATCAGATAATTTGAATGTTGCCTCATCAATTCTAATATAGGACAACACTGACGTCCCGTCACTATTCAAATAGTGGGATTTTTTTCAACTGTTTGATCATTTAAGGTTTTTCTAGTCCTTAGATTAAAGTAACGAGGATGGGAAACCTAAACAACTGGTTCTCTTTCTCTCTATTTCCTTTTCTCTCTTTTTCTTTTTTATCTATTTCCTTCCTGATATCTCTCTGTCCTCTGTGATATCAGTATCACTCCCCAGTCCCCTCTGTACGAGTCTCTCCCTCTCTTTCTCCCATATCTTCCTTGCTCTCTTGAGATTGAGAGAGATCATGAGTTTGTGGCTGACCCACTGAGCCCAGACCAGTGCCGTAGCTGACCCACTGAGCCTAGACCAGCGCCGACCAGTCAATTCCAGTGCCTCTAAGCTGTAGATCGACCAGATTGGCAAGAGGGATGAGCAATTTCAGTGCTCCAGAGTGAGAATGAGAGCCCTTGTAAGAAATCTCGCATTTTCCCCTTTATTTTCAATTTTTCTTCACCTCTATTTGAAACCCTAATACTAATGCTTGGGGTTTGTTGGTAAATGGTGAGGGTTTGATTTGTGTGTTGGTTTGTTGCTTGATTAGTGATGGTAACCTTCAAAGATGGTTATCATATCATTTATATTCATGGCCTATTTATTAGATGGTATGTTTGTTCAGTTCTTGCTGTTGGGTGTTCATTTTTATGCTTTTATTACTTACCAAATTCTTAAAGTTTAGGACTTTATGGTAGAATGAGATTGCTATTAATTGTTCAGATTCTTTTCTAGTGGTTGATTGTTGTTGATGATTGTGTGGTTTTCTGTGGTTTTGTTCGTTTCTTCCGATTTTGTATTTTTATGACCAAAATACACACACAGATTTATGGTAATTTTTATTTATTTTTTATTTTTGCAACAAAATTGTTAGAAAGGTTGGGAAAATTATGTTTTAAGTGTTGTAATTACTGTTGTTGGGATCCTAAATTAAAAAGGAAAAGATAACTCTTGGTTAACTTCTATGCATATAGGTTTTGAATGGTTCCCCTGTTTTTCAATTTGGTGTGACTCTCAGGGGACTGGATTTTCAAAAGGTTGATGGTTGAATCAGAGTCTCAAGACTACTTAGGGTACTACTTAGGGTGTGATACTTTTGAGAGAACTTTTGCTATCGTTATTTGCTGGAAGAAAGTAGTTAATGGATTCGGTTCTATTTGGATAGCATGTATAAAATTAGCAATACCAATAATGCTTTTTGGCAGCTTTGTAGAATTATCTTAGTGAACCTGATCTTATTAGTAGTTTTTAGCTTATATGACCTTCCCTTCCCCTTTTTTAGTTGTTGTGAGTTGAAGTCTTGTTATATGCAGTATATTCGTTATGGGGAATATTTCCACAGATGTTGTTCCTTGCTTTCTTTTGCCCCCCAATAACAACCTGTTCCTTAGAAGAAATTGATGTTTCAAGGAAACCAGTGGACGGCAGTCAGGGCGTGCGACAGAGCAGAAGACCTGCAAAAGGAAACGAGGTGATCGGAGTGGCACCGGTTTGGGGCCGGCCTAGGAGGCTCCGATGCCTTTGTTAGTTAGAATGCATCGGAGAATTACACAGGGTGTTATCTTGGTAATTTTAGTATATTATTCGTACCTGAGTACGGAGGAAGAACGGCGTTTTATGCCTTTCGGTCTTCCACGTGGCCTTCCGGAGGTCGTCGGATCTTGCGACGCGTGGAGGGCCCGTTACCCTTTGTCTGTCAGGCAGTGGCCAGGTCGTGCAAGGTGCTGGGCAACGCCGCGAGGGCTTCATTCCTGGGATTCGCGGAGGACACCTGTGCACGATGAGGTGTTGATCTGGTGAGGTGTCTTATTTGATTTCCGTAGGAGATAAGGATGGGTCGTAGTCTGATGACTAGACCGTCCTGAGCATTGGAAGGAAGTTGATCCCTTTAAGGGAGCGGATGGTCTTCTTCCAGTAGTAGCAGTAGTAGAAGGTCTTCATCTAATACTTAGAAAAATTGGTAAATATTCCCTTCAGTTGCCCCCCTATTCTGTGGTCGTTCCGCCTAGACGGCCTTCGGAATACAAAGAGTCAAGGTTAAGTAAGTAATTTCGTCTATTCCCTCATTTTCTTTTTATTGAGCTTTGTGGCCATAATGGGACGCGACGGTTTTCCATACTGTTGGGACACGTGTCGTCTGGGGTGTCGACACCGGCGGAAAAATCTCTATAAATTCTTTTTTTATTTATTTATTTTAATTTTTCCTTGATCCCGACCCCCATTTGGCGAGTGTTGTGTGTGTTCTCTATCTCTTTTCCGTTTCGAGATACGAGTTGCGTGTGTGTGTGGGAACTTGTGTGTGTGTGTACGTGTGAGCACAAATTTGGAGTCGCCACCAACCATGGGAAATTTTAAGGTGTGATTGGGCACCTATGTCTAATAGATTTTATCTAATTTAGACATTTACAACAAAAATGGTCTTGAACCAGAGATAGGTTTGGGGGTTTGCTTATGCGTGGGGAAGGTGTTAGGCACCCCACGACATCCGTTTAATAAAACGGTTACCTCCTTTCTAGTGTTCCCTTTTATTTGCTAAGCCTAGGTTGTTGGTTTTAATTATGTACAAATGTCCCGATTTCCGTCGTGCGATATACCAAAAATGACAAACGTAATGTGACTTCGTTCGGTTTTGTTTAGACTCTTTATTTCACCGTCCCTTTATCTTTGTGTTTTTTAAGTTTCCGGGCATTTCAGTGGTAGGATATACTTGAAATCCTAACACCTAGTGCCGGGACAAAAAATTAATGTTTTTGGTGCCATATTCGGGATCTCTTTACCCTTGATTTCCAAGAGTAAAGCGGTCCGTCAAATGGCGGGGTTTTGGATGATTAATTCACACTTTGGGGAGTTTTAGGCCATGATCCTATGGGAGTTAGAACGTGTAGAATCCCTTACACGAAAGCACGTACCAGCCACACCCTCGTGTAAAGGACTCGTACCTTCGTTTCTAACGCTCACATTACCATGTTTACTCTTTTTAAAATTTTCATGGCAAAGTGTATTTTAATCACATTTTTATATCAAAGCGAATAAACACTCAAGGCAAGTAATCACGGCATGTTTGCAGCACATAAATTACAAGAATGAGTATGAAAGCAACTAAAATATTCAAACAAGCAATCATGGCATGTTCGCAGCACACAAATCACAAGAATGAATGTGGCATCAAAATGGTAAAACATTCAAGAATGTAATCACGGCATGGTTGCAGCACATAAATCATAAGGATGAATGAGTATGGGATGACCACAGCATACTTACGACGTAAAAATCATAAACATGGAATGACATGAAAATGACAATTATTACGACGTGGACATAACACTCAATTGAATGACGAAGTGTAATTTATGACAATGCGAATGAATTTAAAGAAAGGGTCAAGACCTCGTGGGGTCAGGGTCCGATGCTATTGAAAGACTTACTCGAATCTCGACCCCACCATAGGATTTACATGAATAAAACAAGGCAATTCAAGAAGAGGTTTTCAATACCTTTTCGGGCTTACACGAAGGGTTAGTGCTATTGAAAGACTTACCTAAACCTTCGATGCCAAATAGGACTTAAATGAGAAAATCTATTTGAAAACGGGGTTTTAATGCCTTTTCGGGCTTACATGAAGGGTTAGTGCTATTGAAAGACTTACCTAAACCTTTGACGCCAAATAGGACTTATATGAGAAAATCATTTTGAAAATATGTTTGCAATTTGCGAGTCCAACGCCTCATGGATTTACATGGGGTTTAGTGCTATTGAAAGACTTACCTAAACCGCCAATACCGTTCGGTATTTTCATGCTCAAATCAAATGGAAAAATGGACAACGACGAAAACAACGGGGTTTAGAATAACGCATTTTCATGGGTCCAATTCCTATGGAATTATATAGTGGTTAAAGCCTCATTGAGGTCTTAAATAGCCCACCACGACCAATCGGGATTATCACGCCCAAATCACAAAGAGAAAGGGAGAAAATGACAATATTTACAAGTACGGAATAAATGTAAATAAAGCAATAAATGGCATTATTTAACAATGGGGAATTTTAATGGGTCCAATGCCTATGGAATTATATGGTGGATAAAGCCTCTTTGAGGTCTTACATAATCCACCACGATCAATCAGGATTATTACGCCCAAATCACAAAGGGAAAAATGGAGGATATTCACAATATAATATGCACAATGTAGTAAATGTAAATAAAGCGATAAATGACAATATTTACACATGGGGATGTATTTTTCGGGTCAAGCACCTCGTGGGCTAACATGGTTGTCACGGCCTCGTTAGAGGTCTTACGCGAGCCGCCAAAGCCACTCGGGTTTTGCCGTACTAAAACACACGGGGAGGGGGATAATCACAACAAATATTCACAAGTACGTAGTAAATGTAAATAAAGCAATAAATGACAATATTTAACATGGGGGAGTGTATTTTTCGGGTCAAGCACCTCGTGGGCTAACATGGTTGTCACGGCCTCGTTAGAGGTCTTACGCGCGCCGCCAAAGCCACTTGGGTTTTTCCGTACTAAAACACACGGGAAAGGGGATAATCACAACAAATATTCACAAGTACGTAGTAAATGTAAATAAAACAATAAATGACAATATTTAACATGGAGGAGTGTATTTTTCGGGTCAAGCACCTCGTGGGCTAACATGGTTGTCACGGCCTCGTTAGAGGTCTTACGCGCGCCGCCAAAGCCACTCGGGTTTTGCCGTACTAAAACACATGGGGAAGGGGATAGTCACAACAAATATTCACAAGCACGTAGTAAATGTAAATAAAGCGATAAATGACATTATTTAGACATGGATAAAGCAATAAATAGACTAGAAAGCATAAATAAAGCAATAGATAGACAATAAATAAACTAGGAAAGCATAAATGAACTAAAATGAACTAAAAAAAACGTAAAATAGAACGTAAATGAACTAATAACACATAAACTAAAGTGGATCATTGTGAATCCCTTCCCATTTTGGGATCATCACTATTCACTTCCACTAAGAAAAGGAAAAAAGAAGAGAGAGAAAAGAGGAGAGAGAAAGAGTTTAGAGAGAGAAAGAGCTTAGAGAGAGAGAGAATACCTAGAGAGGAGTCTCTCTCTCTAAAACTACCCAAAATCCCTTCCTAAAACCCCCTAAACCCCTATTTTCTGCCTATTCTACGCTCTAGAAGGCCTAGTGCCCGAGCAAAATCGTGTACAAATGAGAGGGGGGGAGGTCTTATTTATAGGGAGGCGTGCACGCGGGGCGCACCATCATTGCGCGCGGTGCGTGATGATGGCACACCTCGCGTGCGCCTGCCACATGGCGTTCTTATCCATCCACGCCAGCAGCTCCTCGAATCTTCCTCGGTTTCCGTGCGCATATCCTTTTTGACCCAATTTTTTAGGGCAGTTTTGGAGGTCTTTCGGAGCTCAAAATGGGTCATGCAGCATATCGCCGGAAAGCTCTCGACGTCCTCTTTCCAACGGTATAAAGTTTGCATGAATCGAAGTTCAAACGAGAGAGTTATGGCTCCCAGAAGTTAGGGTGTCGGAGCTGTTTTTGTGCACTTTTCCGGTGAAGATTCCGGTCAAACGGGGGATGCTATCGGCGAACTGAGAGTTCCACGTCGTAGCTGGAGTCGTTATCTTTCCAACGCACCCGGGCTTGCAGATCAACTTGTTGCGAGCAGGAAAGAATCTGCGCGCGAAGGCGGCTGTCCGGGAGGAAAACTGCGTTTTACTCCCAGCGCGTTTTTTCTCAAATCTTGTCCCAGTTCGCGTGCGTTTTTGACCTAGCTCCCGATGTCGGATTTCGACGTTCTTGGTACCGTCGGAAAGCTTGCGTTGCCTACTTTTGTAAGGTTCCAGATTTGTGGGAATCCGAGCTTGGACTTGTGAGATACGACCCCGCGAACAGAGGGCACCGGAGTGTTTTTGGTCCGTTTGAGGGCAGTTTTCCGATCAGGATTCTGGCTAGACCCGGTAAAATCTTGGCGATCCGAGAGTTCCTTGTCATGCATGAATGTGTCTACTTTCCAACGTGCCCAGGCTCGCGGATCAACTTTTTGCGAGTCAGGAAGACTCTGCGCGCAAGCGTGGCAACGTCGGTGGGAAAATTCCGGAACTTTCAGTAAAACCTTATTTTGTCGGCCTGTTTTCACGTGCGTGGTAGACGTAGCTCCCGATGTCGGATTTCGACGATCTTGGTATCGTCGGAAAGCTTATGCTACCTATTTTCCAAAGGTATAGGCCTTGCACAGAGGCGAGCTCGGGTTCGCAAGATATGGTCCTGCGAACGGAGGTCGTTGGAATGTTCCTTATGCCGAGGGGTCATCTTCTGATTGAGATTTCGGTTTGACCGGAGGAGCTCTTGACGATCCGAAAGTTGCGGGTGATAGCTGAAGTGAACCTCTTGCCTAAAGATCTTGGCTTGCGGACCAAGTTATAGCGGGTCGGAGAGAATCCTTACGCAAACGTTGCCTCCCAAATAGGCTATTTTGTCAACAACACTTAGTAAAAATTTTTTTTTGATAACAACACTTAGCAAAATTTGGCTAAGTGTTAGACCGTTTTTTCGCAGTTTTGACCATAACTCTCTCGTTTCTCATCCGTTTTTGGCCCGTAAAGTGTCAAATCGAAGCTCTCATCACATTCTTCAGAATGGTCCAGGAGCGGTCAGTCGGTTCAGCTATTGGTCTGGTCAATGGTCCGGTCAAACTTGGTCGAATTTGGTCAAAGCTCTCCAAACTCCTGGAAATGGATCTCGGACCACATCTTGAGGGTTTCAGGGCATGGTGGGTCCTAGTCGGGCTGGAAACGGCTCGGTCAAACCTCGGTCAAACTTCGGTCAACCCTAATCAAACTCGATCAACCCTAGTCAAACTCGGTCAACCCTAGTCAAACTTGGTCAAACCTTGGGAAATGTGTTATGGACCTTCTTCTTGGGAGTATTTGATGTGGCGAATCTTCGTCGGATCATGCTGGCCCGGTCCGAGCTGTCTCGTTTTGCGTGCCGACACCCGAGAAAATCTCGTGGGTAAAAATGGGGTTATGACATGGGGGATGGCTACACGTTCCAATGCTCAACCGTCTCCCTTAATGTGGAACTGCTCCATTTATATCAGCATTTTTCCTTCCTTTTTTTTGAAAATTTTTTTTGGCTCTCTGTACTATTTCTTTTTCATTTCGCTTGGGGTTTTGCTTGTTCGGGAAAGTTCTCGCTTTGGTGACCGTCTCTAGAGACTCTTGTTCACAGTAGCTTCTTCTTCACCAGTAAGCCAACTTCCTTTTTTCTTTTTTCTGACTTTATTTTCTGCTCCGTAGTAGTGTTTTGAGTGGTTGGGGAGCAAAAGGTTTCGCCTTTACCCTCTTTTCTTTTATTTCGGTAGGTTCTTGCGGCGAGGTTGAGTGCGGCATTGCTTTTAGGACCATTGTTCCGAGTCTTTATGGCTCTAGACGCTGATGACTCTTCGGAGTCGTCGTCTTCTGGTGAGAAATATTCACCAGTGCCAACATCCGGATCTGAGGATCCCAGAAGACAGGGACGGTCTTCCGAGACCACCGAGTCATCTTCATCAGACTCCCTGTCCCAAGAATCTCGTATACCCATTTCGGTCCGAGACTTAAACAGACCCTTTATAGCAGAAGGGGTGCCTTCTAAACTTACTGACAAGGACATTGGGAGGTTGAGGAGCCGGTACCAAATTCCTGAGAACATAGTAGTTAGATTGCCTGATGACGGCGAATGGGCGTGCTCATCCAACGGGGAAGACATTGCTCTCTACGAGGATAGCCTAACCGGTGGTTTGAGGTTGCCCTTCAAGGCCTTCGAGAGAGAGATTCTTCATCGCCTCGGTATATCCCCCAGCCAACTAAATCCAAACGCTTGGCGGATTATGACAGGCCTTCAAGTTCTCTGGAGGATGGCCACTGAAGGGGAGTACAACTTGTCTGTCGACGAGTTCTTCTTTTTGTACAAACTGACCTACATGCCTTCCACATTGGGGGTTTGGGGTTTTATGCGCCATAGGGGGTCACCAAAGCTTATTTTGGGTCTCCCAAATTCTAATAGGAGCTGGAAGCCGAAGTTCTTCTTCTTGTGTGGTAATCATTTCGAGTTTACCCCGGGGGAGGCAGCAGGCGAGCTTTATGGCCTTCGTCGGTCCTGGGGAATTCCCAACGCCAATGGTGCACTTGCCGCCTTTTTTTTTTTTTTTTTTTTTTTTTTTTTTTTTGATTTTTACGATTGGCGGCCTTCTGAGGATTTACTCAGGGAACTTTTTCCTTTTCAGCTTTTCACCGTCCTTCTCTATCCAAGCGTCTAAAACAACGTCTTTTACTGGTCACTGACTTTCAGAAGGAAAGGGTAGTGGGATTACTTGATCTTGTGTCTCCCTTAACCTTAGCACAGTGGTCTTTGGGCCCCGAACCCAGCGCTGAGGTTGCGAAGGCCATCCAGGCGTATAACCGAAGTGGGTGACCTTCTTCCTAGGCTTTTAGGTGAAGGTTCATGCAAATCTTTCCTAATACTTCTTTTTGCTACAGGTATGACGACCAGGGCTGAGCATAAGTGCCTGAGGGAAGCGGCACAGAAGGTGGATGACCTTCCTGACGCGAGTGCTCTTTTTTCCAAGAAACCCAAATCTGAGAAGAAGGTGCCCATGGAGAAGGGCACCAGTTCTAAGAAGGGAGGTCGTCAAGAAAAATCACTTCCTGCTGTAAAAGGTAGGGTTGCTGAGAAGGTCCATGTGTACCATGAGATCCCTCCTTCTCCTGTTGGAGCATTGAAGGGGAAGGAGGTGGATTCTGATGAGATATAGCCAACCATTTACAGTAGCTCATCCAGGGCCATGGACAAGGTGAAGGAGATGTACGAGAAGGTCGACCTGAAGGTGTATGATCATGTTGAGGATTTGGATCTTCTCCGCTTGTCAATTCAAGACTCATTGAAGGTCGTCTTCTTCTCCTTTTATTTTTTAAATGTACATTCTTCATATTTTTTCTCTTTTGACCTTCTTCCTCTTGTTCAGGCTTCAGGACAAGTGTTCATCTTGGGCAACCGGGTTCGTATGTCAGCGCGTGAGTCAGCGAAGCTTAAGGCAGATCTCGAGAAGACCAAAGCTCAATCCTCTGCCCATCAAGAGGCTATGGAAGTCCTTAATGCTGAAAGGGGAACTCTGAAGAACCAGGTGAAGAAGCTGGAGATCGACCTCAAAGCCAAAGACGACCGTCTGTCTGCTCTAGAGAAGGAGCGTGACGAATTGCTGCGGAAAATCGTGGGTCTTCAACAGCAGGTTTTAAATGCACGGGAGATGGCCGTCAATGAATTTAAAACTTCTGAGGAGTTCGAGGATGATACTCGTCGTTATTATGTAGCAGGCTTTGAGCACTTCAGGAAGAGGGTTGCCCTTGCCTTTGGGAATGCTCATGATTGGGCCCTGGTGAAGATCATTGATGATGATGAAACTACAGTTGCGGAAGAGGACAGCGAGGGAGAAGAGGAAGGAGATGATGTTCAATCAAAGGAGCAAGTAACCCTTCCACCTGATGTCCCTTCTGCTCTTCCTGTCGATGACCAAGGTGATGATCCGGCTCCAGGCCCTACGGATGGTCAGGCTGCATCCAAGGATGAAGAAGCAACTATTCCTTCAACTGGCAATGAAGCATCTTAGTGTTTTTTTTTTTTTTTTATCTTGCCTTGTGCTACCTATCTAGGGGGCTTTTCTTTAGATCAAACAAACAATGTGGTTCTGACAGAGGTCATGTTTACTCCTGATGGAAGGGGTGTGACCTGTACTTGAAACAGTCTTTTGGTTAGGGTCATGTTTACTCCTTGTGGAAGGGGTGTGGCCCGAACTTTATGTTCTCATGCTATCTATTTCTATTGTTTTTTTTTTTTTTTGAAGCTGTCGTGTTATTTCTTTCCATTCTTGTTGAGCAAAATGTCGATTTTTACATTGCGATGTTTGCCATGGTGTTAACGGCTTTCTGGCGGGGAGTGCGTCACATGAGAGCAACTTAATAACATGTAGAAGAAAGTTCTGGAGGGTCTTCTTTGGTAAATGCACCCTTCAGTGTTCAACATGATAACAAATAGAATTTTATGGAAGGTCTTCTTCCATGAATGCACCCCTTGGGTGTCTAATACGATAAAAAACAGAAGAGCTTTCTTGAAGACCTTCTTCTATGAATGTACCCCTTGGGTATCTATCATGATAACAAACAGAAGAGCTTTCTTAAAGGTCTTCTCCTACAAATGCACCCATTGGGTGTCTAACATGATAAAAAACAGAAGAGCTTTCTTGAAGGTCTTCTTTTACGAATGCACCCCTTGGGTGTCTAACATGATAAAAAGCAGAAGAGCTTTCTTGAAGGTCTTCTTCTACGAATACACCCCTTGGGTGTCTAACATGATAACAAACAGAAGAGCTTTCTTGAAGGTCTTCTTCTATGAATGCAGGAGCGGTCTTGACGGTCTTCATTTGTAAGTGCACCTCATGGGTGTCTAACATTTGCACCACGTGGGTGTCTAACTTATGCACCTCGTGGGTGTCTAACTTGTGCACCACGTAGGTGTCTAACTTGTATGGAAGAGCGATGTTATGGGCGGTCTTCTGATGTGAGTGCACTGCTTGGGTGTCTGATTTTTTATATTCTTTTTTCTCTTTTTTTTTTTTTTTTTTACGCCCGTCAAGGTAAGGATTGATAATATTCGGGCAATAGCAAACATATTTGAACAATTATTTAAGTGAAGACGATCTTCTATTCATAGATAAAAGATATTGTTTGAGTATACAAACTTCTTAAGCATAAAGAAGGTAATTGATGTACGTACCTCAAGGGTAGTACTTCTTAAGGTGCTCAGCGTTCCAAGGATGAGGTAGCTTCTTTCCATGATGGTCTTTCAGATGATAGGTGCCCCTTCGGTAATATTGGGTGACCTTGTAAGGGCCTTCCCAGTTGGGGCCTAGCTTTCCCTGTGACGGGTTCTTAGTCGCTTGGATGACCTTCCTTAAGACCCAGTCACCGACTTCAAAGCGTCGGAGCTTTACCTTGGTGTTATAGTACCTAGCCATTCTTGCTTGGTAAAGTGCAATCCTTTGCGCTGCTTTTTCTCTAGTTTCATCCAGGAGATCAAGGTTCAGGCGAAGCTGCCCTTCGTTCTCTTCTTCTTTGTGGAAGGTCGTCCTGAAGGTAGTTAGCCCAATTTCAACGGGGATCACAGCCTCTGTGCCGAAGGTGAGCTTGAAGGGAGTTTCTTTTGTTGGGGTTCTGACGGTGGTTTGGTATGCCCACAGCACGCTTGGAAGTTCTTCCACCCACATACTCTTTGCCCCTTCAAGCCGGGTCTTAATCTGCTTGAGTAAGGTCCGGTTTGTAACTTCGACTTGACCATTCGCTTATGGATGCCTAGGGGAGGAATAGTGGTTTTTTATGTTCAATTGACTGCACATTTCCCTGAAGGGCCCGTTATCAAATTGTTTCCCATTGTTGGAAATCAGGACTCGTGGGATCCCGAACCGACAAATGACGGCCTTCCAGACGAAAATTTTGACATTCTTTTCTGTAATTGTCGCCAAGGGTTCTGCCTCTACCCATTTAGTAAAGTAGTCGATCGCAACCACTAAAAATTTTGCTTGCTTTGTCCCAACCGGAAATGGGCCCATAATGTCTAGTCCCCATTTGCTTAAAGGGCCAAGGGGAGGTTATGGGCGTGATTTCATCCGGCGGTACTTGTGGAACATTGGCGAAGCGTTGGCACTTGTCGCAGGTTTTAACATATTGGGTGGCGTCATGTAGAAGGGACGGCCAGTACTAGCCGGCTCTTGTGAGCTTATGTGCCAAAGATCTTGCCCCTTAATGGTTTCCACAGATCCCATCATGGACTTCTCTGATGATATAGTTCGCTTCTTCGAGTGACAAACATCTAAGGTGGGGTTGTGAAAAGCCCATCTTGTAGAGGATGCCCCCCATCAACCATAAGTGAGAGACTCTTATTCTGAGCTTGTGTGCTTCTGCCTTATCCGCTGGAAGTGTCCCTTCTCTGAGATAATGGATTAGGGGTGACATCCACGTTGTAACGGTGGTGATGGAATTTACTGTTTCTTCCTCTTCCGTGGAAGGTCTTCTTTGGATTTCCATGAAGCCATTTATCTCTATTCCTGATGACGCCAACCGGGCTAGACGATCGACGGCCACATTGTCTTCCCTCAGAATTTGAAGCAATTCTACTTTCTCGAAATGAGTCAACAGATCCTTGACGACCGTCAAGTATTTCTTCATTCTATCCTCCTTAGCTCCATACTCACCCTTCACTTGCCCCACAATTAACTGAGAATCACTTTTGACGGTTAGGGCCTTGATCCCCATACTCTTGGATAGTTTCAGTCCGGCCAGAAGGGCTTCATATTCCGCCTCATTGTTAGTGGCACGGAAGCGAAGCTGAAGGGCATACTTGAATTTGTCTTTTTCGGGGGAAACAAGGACGACCCCAGCTCCACTCATTTCCTTAGTGGATGATCCATCTATATTCATTGTCCAGGCCTTGCCTTCTTTAGATTGCTAGTCTTCCTTCAGCGGATGTGTGAACTCTGCGATGAAATCGGCCAAGGCCTGGGCCTTTATTGCAGTGCGTGGCCGGTAGTCTATATCAAATTCACTCATTTCTATGGACCACTGTATCAGCCTTCCCGCAGCATCTGGCTTATTCATGGCCTTCCTGATAGGATAGTCGGTCATAACTATGATTGAATGGGCTTGGAAGTATGGCCTAAGTTTCCTGGACGCAATCAGTAGGGCAAAGGCCAATTTTTCCATGTTGGTGTATCTTTCTTCGGCACCCCTTAAGGCCCTACTGGTGTAGTAGACGGGCTTTTGAACGCGTTCCTCTTTGCGGATGAGAGCGAAACTGACGATCGAAGCGGATACGGCCAAGTACAGATACCATGCTTCTCCTGTCTGGGAAGGGCTGAGTAATGGCGGGGAAGTCAAGTAGACCTTTAGTTCTTCAAAAGCTTGTTGACACTCTTCCGTCCACTGGAAGGCCTTTCGTAGGATTTTGAAGAAGGGGAGACACTTATCCGTGGATCTGGAAACGAATCTGTTTAGGGCGGCTGCCTTCCCTGTCAAGCTCTAAACTTCCTTGACGGTCTTCGGAGGACTCATCTCTAAAATGACCTTGATTTTATCTGGGTTGGCTTCTATCTCGCGTTGAGACACCATGAAGCCGAGAAACTTATCGGAAGAGACTCCGAAGACACACTTAGCGGGATTTAACTTCATGTTATACCTTCTTAATGCTTGGAAGGTCTCTTTTAAATCGGCAAGGTGATTGTCGTCCTTCTTGCTTTTTACTAGCATGTCGTCTACATATACTTCCACATTTCTTCCGATCTGGTCGTGAAACATCTTGTTTACCAACCTCTGGTAGGTAGCTCCGGCATTTTTGAGGCCAAAAGGCATCACCTTGTAACAGAAGAGCCCCCTGCTAGTGATGAAGGCCGTCTTCTCTTGGTCTTCCTTTGCCATTTGAATCTGATTGTAGCCCGAAAAGGCGTCCATAAAGCTAAGTAACTGGTGCCCAACCGTAGAGTCCACTAGTTGGTCAATTCTAGGAAGGGGATAACTATCCTTGGGGCAAGCCTTGTTTAGATCCGTAAAATCAACACACATTCACCATTTTCCGGTGGATTTTTTGACCATCACCACGTTGGCGAGCCATTCTGGGTAGTAAACTTCTCTTATGAAATCTGCCTTCAGTAGCTTGTCTATCTCCTCCATTATAGCTGTGTTTCTCTCAGGGGCGAAGACCCGCCTCTTCTGCTTAACGGGGTGGATGGAAGGGTTGACATTTAGCTGATGGGCTACTACTTTGGTGCTAATGCCTGGCATGTCGGCATGGCTCCAGGCAAAAATATCGGTGTTTTCCCTTAAGAATCGCACTATCGAATCTCGTACCCCTTCCGTCATAGAGGTCCCTATCCGTGTTGTCCTCTTTTCGTTATGAAGACCTTCTACTAATACGATATCTTCCAACTCTTCGGTTGGCTCAGCAATGTTTTGCCGTTCTTCCACAATTAGTGCTTGATGGACCAGCTCTATGCTTGTGGAGGTCAGGTAACATTCCCTTGCCATTGCTTGATCTCCTCGCATCTCCCCTATCCCATTTTCTGTTGGAAAGCGGACCAGGAGGTGGTACGTTGAAGTGACAGCTCGGAGGCGATTTAAAGTAGGGCGTCCGATTATCACGTTATAGGCAGAAGGACAATCTACTACTAAGAAGTTGACCTTCCTGGTAGCTTGTTTCGGATAGGTACCTGCTATGATTTGGAGGGTGATTATACCGAGTGGGTAGACACTGGTTCCTGCGAAACCAACTAATGGGGTCTCGATGGGCCGCAGCTGGTCCTTATCAATTCTCATTTGCTGGAAGGTCGTCAAGTATATGATGTCCGCTGAGCTACCATTGTCAATCAGGACACGTCTTGTGGAGTAGCCTGCAATCTCCAAAGTGACGACCAATGCGTCGTCATGTGGATGGAAGAGCTTGCGGGCATCTTCCTCTCCAAAAGTAATGGGAATGTCTTCCAGTCTTGGCTTCTTGTCCATCTTCTGTGTTATCAGCACGTTGTGTATTTGATGTGCATAAGCTTTTCATGAGGAACGTGAGGTTCCTCTTGCCGCCATTCCTCCGGTTATCACATGAATTTCTCCTAGTGGGGGGGGTCGCGGAAGTGCTTCCACTGGAGGTCGTTGTTGACGAGTCCCTTGAGGACGACCTTCTCTCTGCCCCCTTTCAATGAATCTCTGTAACTTTCCCTGCTTGATCAGTTCTTCGATCTGCCTCTTCAAGTCGTAACAGTCCTCTGTGTTGTGGCCGTGGTCCCTATGAAAACGGCAGTATTTGTCCCTTGGCCTTTTGTCGGGGTCTGTCAATAACTTGCCCGGCCACTTCAAAGCCGGATCATTTCTTATTTGCATGAAAATATGGTCCACAGGAGCGTTTAGGGGAGTGAAGTGGTTGAATCTCTCATTGAATCCCCTTCCACTCCTATCCTCCTATCTCCTGTTTTTATTCTGCTGGGCTTTAGGCCTTGTCTCATGGGACTCTGCAGGACGGTCGGGATGTTCCCATTTCCTCTTCTTTCCTATGGTCTGGTCCCGAGCTAGAAGGGCTTCCTCCCCATTCATATGCCGTTGAGCCTCATACATCATCTCCGTCATTGTACTTGGGGGATCTTTGTAGATCGAGAACAGAAAATCTCCCAGTTGGAGGCCAAAGATGAAGGCCGTCAACACCACTTTGTTGTCTGCCCCGTCAACCAATAATGTTTCTTTATTGAACCTGGTGAGGTAGGATCTCAAGGTTTCCCCTTCTTTCTGCTTAATATTCAGGAGGTGTGTGGTAGGTCATCCGTATCGTTGTGCACCAATGAAATGGTTGAAAAACAAACGACTAAGTTGAGCGAAGGATCCCACCGAGCCAGGTGTTATCTTTTTAAACCACACTCTAGCGGGTCCCTTAAGGGTGGTGGGAAAGGCACGACACATGATTTCGTCTGGGACCCCTTGAACACACATCACGGTCTTGAAAGACTCCAGATGGTCGAGGGGGTCTTTTGACCCGTCAAAGGTTTCTAAGAAAGGCATTCTGAATTTAGATGGTAGAGGAAAAGAGATTACCGCTCTTGTGAAGGGCGAATCCGTTGTGTGGACAAGTTCATCAAGGTTCTTGGCTGCCCGTCCTTTAAATTCGTCCTTCATCTCTCCCATTTGTATCCTCATTGCCTTCAGTTCTTGTTCCCACTTGACTGATGGCTCTTCGTCGGTTATTCTTGTGTTTTCGCCCTTCGTCTCACCCTCTTGTTCTTGGCGTTGCTCTTGTTGTTGTTCCTGCTATTGTTCTTGTTGTTGTTCCTGCTGTTGCTCTTGCCGAGACTCAGCATCCCCCCTTTCCTTGCTTTTTCCCTTGTCCTTTTCCTTCTGCTTCTCAGTCTCATGTAGCAGGAGCTTCTGGTTAAGGACCTGGTTCTATCGGGTGAGTTCCTGAAGGTTGGCAGTGAGATCTCGTACTTGTTTCTCCATCGTAGCCACCTCAGGAGACTGGCTACTGGAGGGAAGCGCTTGAGCGTGTATTTCCATCGATCGCGTCCTGACCATGCAGTCCTTTTATATCGGTGCGGTGAAAGGCAAATATATGCGAGTTCCCACAGACGGCGCCAACTGATGTTTCAAGGAAACCAATGGACGGCAGTCAGGGCGTGCGACAGAGCGGAAGACCTGCAAAAGGAAACGAGGTGATCGGAGTGGCACCGGTTTGGGGCCGGCCTAGGAGGCTCCGATGCCTTTGTTAGTCAGAATGTACCGGAGAATAACCCAGGGTGTTATCTTGGTAATTTTAGTATATTATTCGTACCTGAGTACGGAGGAAGAATGGCGTTTTATGCCTTTCGGTCTTCCACATGGCCTTCCGGAGGTCGTCGGATCTTGCGACGCGTGGAGGGCCCGTTACCCTTCGTCTGTCAGGCAGTGGCCAGGTCGTGCAAGGTGCTGGGCGACGCCGCGAGGGCTTCATTCCCGGGATTCGCGGAGGACACCTGTGCACGATGAGGTGTTGATCTGGTGAGGTGTCTTATTCGATTTCCGTAGGAGATAAGGATGGGTCGTAGTCTGATGACTAGACCGTCCTGAGCATTGGAAGGGAGTTGATCCCTTTAAGGGAGCGGATGGTCTTCTTCCAGTAGTAGCAGTAGTAGAAGGTCTTCATCTAATACTTAGAAAAATTGGTAAATATTCCCTTCAGAAATAAATGTCCCATATTATGTTGTTCTTCCTAATTCATTTGTTGCTTTACCCTAGCAAACAATGCAATTCATTGAAGACAAGGGCTAATCAGGTGAAAGAAGGTCTGGAGAAAGGTGTTTCTGGTATCACAGTGCTGCTTAATCCTGATAAGGTATGCTTAGTGAATGGTTTTTTTTTTTTTTTCCAGTAGTTGCATTGAACTTGCCATTCTCTTAACGACAAAGCCATTAGATACCATGAGATGGTATGAATGTGATAATGATGAACATTAGTTTCCTTTGCTTCCATTCTCCTGTCAGAAAAAAATGATACTTGGTTTCAAAATATGAAAGCACCTTAGCAAAGCCAATGCACAAGGCATCCATACTGAAGTTGGCCTGGTAGATTTAATTTATGGTTTATTTGGTGCAGGGGAAAAAATTGTCAAGAATTGCTAAATAATGAATCTATTATAATGCTTTTAGCCTATGTAGAATAAACCTAACAAACTCATCATAATGACGATCGTATATACATCATCTGCATTTCTCAAGGATATTGTTTTCAGAAAATTCCTTTTCAATATGCATTGATAATGAACATTTAAGATTGACTTTATTATAAAATTTCTTCTTTTATAACATGCTAGTTATAACCTTAATAGCATTGGATTATAAATTATGTGACAAGTTTCTTGTTCTGTGCTACTTAAGCTGATTTCTCGTTCTTTTGAAATGAAAAGGCAAGATTTTATTTATTTATCATTGATATGAATATTTTAGATCATTTTTTCTAAGTACACGAAGACGACCTTCCAGATCCCAAAAGGGACGACCTTCCAAGTACCAAGATGAAGGACGACCATCTCTGATGTATAACCAACAGTTCCGGCAATCAAAAACTCTATCCTCATCCGTTACGGGAATCCCGCAAGACAGCTCACC